>CAXFZK010000211.1:2500-7500 GCA_964007305.1 Netelia melanura
AAGGTAAAGAGCCTCTAGTCGATAGACTAATGTAGGTAAGGGAAGTCGGCAAATTGGATCCGTAACTTCGGAATAAGGATTGGCTCTGAGGAGCGGGGCGCGTCGGGCTTGTTAGGGAAGCGGGTTTGGCTAACGTGCCGGGCCTGGGCGAGGTGAACGCAGGCGCGATCTCGGTTGTGCTTGTTGGAATCCGAGCTCGGTCCCGTGCCTTGGCCTCCCGCGGATCTTCCTTGCTGCGAGGCTTCCTTGGCGGTTTGCGCCGTCTTGGTCGTCCTCTTCGGCCGCCATTCAACGCTCAGCTCAGAACTGGCACGGACTAGGGGAATCCGACTGTCTAATTAAAACAAAGCATTGCGATGGCCCTCGCGGGTGTTGACGCAATGTGATTTCTGCCCAGTGCTCTGAATGTCAACGTGAAGAAATTCAAGCAAGCGCGGGTAAACGGCGGGAGTAACTATGACTCTCTTAAGGTAGCCAAATGCCTCGTCATCTAATTAGTGACGCGCATGAATGGATTAACGAGATTCCCTCTGTCCCTATCTACTTCTTGGCGCAGCATTACCACGGGTCGGTGTCTTTGACCAAATGGCCCATATGTGGTATATCGCCGCAGGCGTTAACGCCGTAGGCGTTAACGCCGTAGGCGGTAACACACAAACAGAAACATAAGCTGGTGAGGAGAAGAGGAGAAGAGGAGAAGAGAGGAGGAGAGGAGAAGAGGAGAAGAGGAGAAGAAGAGGAGGAGAAGAGGCAGATGGCAGGAGTAACTATGACTTGGTCGCTCCTCGAAGACATCACACTGAAAGTCCGGTGTAGGACTCTGAGCGATAAGCTGCTGACGTTTGCGGTTCCTGAGGACCCGTGGCAAGAAAGTCGGCCACGGACTCGCACGAGTAAGCCACAAGGTGGATATATCCGCATGGTGCCCTTAACCACCGGTCAGGTACTGGTGGGACGGGTTAGTGTCGTATGAAGCTGGTGAATGGGGGGTCAAACCTGTTACGCGGCGTCAGTAAAGAGGAACATGACAACTCCTCTTTGGGCCTGGAAACCCAAGCTACCTAGGTGTGGTGTCTGGCAGGATCGGTCAAAGAGTTATAGTGGCTATGCATCGAGTATGGCCAACCAATCGTCATTGTAGTAGTGACCAGGCATACAGATCATAGCTGCAAGCAACTGCCTAGTGAGAGGACGATTCAATCGTCGAAATGGAATAGACTTGAACGTCGTGTCAAGGCGTCAAAGTGTCTGACACCTAGTACTGTCTCTCCCGCACTAATGGGATCGTTCAATCGGATTTGCGCCTAACCCTCGACGTCACGGAACCTCCCACAAAAGTACGCAAGTACTGGGAGCCCCAAGCCGTGGCGTCGTGCTGTGAAGGGTGCGAATTCGAGATGGCGGTCGTGGGGAGAGACACCTGGGCTGTCTAAGTAGGAGCGGTGAAGGCGTAGAGTTGCAGGGGAACTCAACGCGCCTTCTCCTCCTACAGGTTGGGATCCTCTTGGCGATTTAATGGTCGCACTAGGGGATCTTCCAACTATTGACTCAAAAAGTACCTAGTACTGGCTCTCCCGCACTAATGGGATCGCTCAATCGAATTTGCGCCTAACCCTCGACGTCACGGAACCTCCCACAAAAGTACGCAAGTACTGGGAGCCCCCAGGCCGGGCGTCGTGCTGTGAAGGGTGCGAATACGAGATGGCGGTCGTGGGGAGAGACACCTGGGTGCTTAAGTAGGAGCGGTGAAGGCGTAGAGTTGCAGGGGAACTCAACGCGCCTTCTCCTCCTACAGGTTGGGATCCTCTTGGCGATTTAATGGTCGCACTAGAGGATCTTTCAACAATCGAGTCAAAAGTACCTAGTACTGGCTCTCCCGCACTAATGGGATCGCTCAATCGAATTTGCGCCTAACCCTCGACGTCACGGAACCTCCCACAAAAGTACGCAAGTACTGGGAGCCCCCAGGCCGGGCGTCGTGCTGTGAAGGGTGCGAATACGAGATGGCGGTCGTGGGGAGAGACACCTGGGTGCTTAAGTAGGAGCGGTGAAGGCGTAGAGTTGCAGGGGAACTCAACGCGCCTTCTCCTCCTACAGGTTGGGATCCTCTTGGCGATTTAATGGTCGCACTGGGGGATCTTTCAACAATTGACACTTTGGACACTTTTGACGCTTTTGGCACTCTACTAGGCACTCCGTAAGGGGCGCCTAGGGCACGCTGGGCACTTTTGTCCACGCGGCCTTCCATTTCCTTTTTTTTTTTTTTTTTTTTTTTTTTTTTTTTTTTTTTTCAGGAACCCGCAGGGGACATCGGCTTCTCCGATGCTGGGAAGCGACGCTCCCACGGCCCCGGTCAACCCCCATGGCCAAGCTGAACCGTCGTGGTGAGGGCCTCGGGACAGGAAGGGGTTTTGTTCCTGCCATTAACGATGGGGACTGGAGCGACTGGCGATCCTCGCAGTCCTAAAGCAACAAACTGCCCGGGTGGGACAAGCGGCTCTGGACCACCGTGTGACTTCTATTTCCGCTTTTCTCGTGGGAACAAAATGAACTTTTACAAAACAATGACGATGGTGACGAGGAGTAGTGCGCGGATGGCAGCCCGGCCATCAAGAACATCCAGCGCTGGAGGATCAGGTCACCACGAAGCCGGGTCGAGCACCTGCGGGGCCTCAAGGGTGCGCGCGGCCCCAGCCCAGATTCCTCCCCCTCGTCCATCTCGCGATCAGATCGATTGTTCCCCACGAGGCCCCCAGCGAGCTCGCCCGCGAGGTGGCCTGGAAGGGCAGGTTCTCGGCCTTCGCGCCGTCCAAATTATATTGAATAGGTGCGACAGGATAATAGGGCAACGTGCTGCAGCCGCAAACGTCGCGGTAGCGCACAAAGTAGGAGCGAACAACGCGAGTAGAAATAGGCGCGACGAAACCGAAACTCAGCCACCGGTGGCTGCTCGCGACGAAGCGATAGGACCGACACGACAAAACGCGATCGCGAACCCCCACCGAAACCTAGATAGGGCCGACGCGCCGGGCGACGGCAACACCACGGAAGTTAGGGTGCTGCAGCTGAATATGAGGCGTTCAGCTGTGGTAACAGGAGAAGTTCGTGCGCTCACTCGGCAGAAGCGACTGGACGTCCTGTTATTGCAGGAACCATACGTCCGGAAGCAGGGCCAGAGCCACACTTTCTACGGATTAGGAACTGGAATGAGGGTGGCCGCGGTCCGCGGCGAGAAACCTTGGGCGGCTGTGGCCATTTGCAACCCCTCATTCCAGATGGTCTTCGTCTCGCAGCTGAGCACGACACACTGCGTATGTGTGGAAGTGACGGCACCCGGATCCTCGTTCTACGCCATCTCCCATTACTTCCAATGGAAAGATGACATCGAGGATCACCTCAGACACCTCGCTATGGTGCTCCGTTCTCTGAGGGGGAAGAGAATATTAGTGGCGTTAGATGCGAATGCGCGCTCGTCCCAATGGGGACCCCAGAGGACCGACGAGCGCGGAAGCAGGCTCGAAAGACTCATCGAGGAGTTCGACCTGCGAATAGTGAATGACAGTAGCCAGCCTCCAACTTACTGGACGCCACGAGGATCGTCTTTCATCGACGTTACCCTTGTGACGTCACCCATGTCCCAATTCGTCAGGGAATGGAAGGTAAGGGAGGACTGGACGACGAGCGACCACAATGCCGTGGACATCAGGCTTCGCACCCCAAGAACCGCGAGAAATGACCAGCGCTCCGGTTCCGGTCGGTTCAACACTCGTAGGGCCGACTGGGAGCTGTTCGCTGCGACTCTCAGGAACTTATCGGCTGCGAGGCTTGAGGAACTCCCACTCTCGTCGGCAGCGGAGGTAGAGCATATGGCAGAGACTCTCACGAGCGTCCTCACGGACGCTTGCACCGAGTCCATGCCAAGAAGGAAGCACTTTAGGAAGTCCAATCCGTGGTGGACACAGGCACTCACAAACCTGAAAAAGGGAGTGTACAAACGGAGACGCGCGTTTCAGAAGGAAAGGGTCCTGCCCGAACGCCTCGTTAAGCTGCAGCAGTATCGCTCTTCTTTGCGTCTGTATAGCAGGGAGGTGCGAAAGGCAAAACTCGACAGCTGGAGATCGTTCGTTACGTCGCACGGGAACTCGGAGGCCTGGGGATTCGTTTACAAGCAACAGGCTAACAAACTCCGAATTGAGAAAGTGCTCAGCACGATCCGGCATAACGGCACGACCACTATGGACATGAAGGAAACTGCCAGCAGCCTTCTTCAAACGCACGTCCCAGACGACCAGGAAGCAGAGGACACCCCCCAACAAAGGGAAATCAGAGGCCGTGCAAGCATCGCACCGAACTCTCCCGACACCCCACCCTTCACAAAAGGCGAGATCGCGGCGGTTGTGCGATCCCTCAAATGTGACAAGGCTCCGGGACCAGACCTTATCGAGGTCGTGGTTCTGAGACACGCCTTTGCTTCCGTTCCAGATGAAATAGTTAGGCTCTTCAACGGGTGCCTTCAATGGGGCGTCTTCCCCTCCGCCTGGAAGGTAGGTTCCTTGAGAACTCTCCTGAAAGGGGAGGATAAGGACGAGAAGGACCCGAAATCGTACAGGCCAATCTGCCTTCTATCCGTGATCGGGAAACTCTTCGAAAGAATCCTCAAGGGCCGAATCGCAACGACAGCGATGACCCCCGAGAGGATCTCCGCGCGACAATACGGCTTCATTTCCGGAAAGTCGACGGATGACGCGATCTTTGAGCTGCGGCGAATGGTAGACGCCTCCGAGGAGACTTACACCGTCGCCCTGCTCTTCGATATATCCGGAGCCTTCGACAACGTGTGGTGGCCTCTGGTACTAGATAGCCTTAGGAACAAGGAGTGCCCGCGAAATATATTCGAAGTAGTCCGGAACTACTTCGACGATAGGAAAGTCCAGATTACGTGGGGGGATGAAGAGGTTTCCAAGCGCGCCACTCGGGGATGCCCGCAAGGCTCTGTCCTT
>CAXFZK010000211.1:12500-15246 GCA_964007305.1 Netelia melanura
GCCGTCTCCGAGCCCCGATCGGTCTACGCGCCCGACCAACACTAGAGACGACGCAAAAAAAAGTTGAATTTTTTTTTTTTTTTTTTTTTTTTCCCTCTCTACAATCAAGTTCAATGCTCTAGAGCAGAACTTCGTGCCGAGTCGGGGCGCGCGTCGGATATACGCCCCGATCGGTCCACGCGCCGTCTTCGAGCCCCGATCGGTCTACGCGTCGTCTCCTAAGCCCCGATCGGTCTACGCGTCGTCTCCGAGCCCCGATCGGTCTACGCGTCGTCTCCGAGCCCCGATCGGTCTACGCGCCGTCTCCGAGCCCCGATCGGTCTACGCGCCCGACCAACACTAGAGACGACGCAAAAAAAAGTTGAATTTTTTTTTTTTTTTTTTTTTTTCCCTCTCTACAATCAAGTTCAATGCTCTAGAGCAGAACTTCGTGCCGAGTCGGGGCGCGCGTCGGATATACGCCCCGATCGGTCCACGCGCCGTCTTCGAGCCCCGATCGGTCTACGCGTCGTCTCCTAAGCCCCGATCGGTCTACGCGTCGTCTCCGAGCCCCGATCGGTCTACGCGTCGTCTCCGAGCCCCGATCGGTCTACGCGCCGTCTCCGAGCCCCGATCGGTCTACGCGCCCGACCAACACTAGAGACGATGCAAAAAAAAGTTGAATTTTTTTTTTTTTTTTTTTTTTTTCCCTCTCTACAATCAAGTTCAATGCTCTAGAGCAGAACTTCGTGCCGAGTCGGGGCGCGCGTCGGATATACGCCCCGATCGGTCCACGCGCCGTCTTCGAGCCCCGATCGGTCTACGCGTCGTCTCCTAAGCCCCGATCGGTCTACGCGTCGTCTCCGAGCCCCGATCGGTCTACGCGTCGTCTCCGAGCCCCGATCGGTCTACGCGCCGTCTCCGAGCCCCGATCGGTCTACGCGCCCGACCAACACTAGAGACGACGCAACAAAAAGTTGAATTTTTTTTTTTTTTTTTTTTTTTCCCTCTCTACAATCAAGTTCAATGCTCTAGAGCAGAACTTCGTGCCGAGTCGGGGCGCGCGTCGGATATACGCCCCGATCGGTCCACGCGTCGTCTCCGAGCCCCGATCGGTCTACGCGTCGTCTCCGAGCCCCGATCGGTCTACGCGCCGTCTCCGAGCCCCGATCGGTCTACGCGCCCGACCAACACTAGAGACGACGCAAAAAAAAGTTGAATTTTTTTTTTTTTTTTTTTTTTTCCCTCTCTACAATCAAGTTCAATGCTCTAGAGCAGAACTTCGTGCCGAGTCGGGGCGCGCGTCGGATATACGCCCCGATCGGTCCACGCGCCGTCTTCGAGCCCCGATCGGTCTACGCGTCGTCTCCTAAGCCCCGATCGGTCTACGCGTCGTCTCCGAGCCCCGATCGGTCTACGCGTCGTCTCCGAGCCCCGATCGGTCTACGCGCCGTCTCCGAGCCCCGATCGGTCTACGCGCCCGACCAACACTAGAGATGACGCAAAAAAAAGTTGAATTTTTTTTTTTTTTTTTTTTTTTTTCCCTCTCTACAATCAAGTTCAATGCTCTAGAGCAGAACTTCGTGCCGAGTCGGGGCGCGCGTCGGATATACGCCCCGATCGGTCCACGCGCCGTCTTCGAGCCCCGATCGGTCTACGCGTCGTCTCCTAAGCCCCGATCGGTCTACGCGTCGTCTCCGAGCCCCGATCGGTCTACGCGCCCGACCAACACTAGAGACGACGCAAAAAAAAGTTGAATTTTTGTTTTTTTTTTTTTTTTTCCCCCTCTACAATCAAGTTCAATGCTCTAGAGCAGAACTTCGTGCCGAGTCGGGGCGCGCGTCGGATATACGCCCCGATCGGTCCACGCGCCGTCTTCGAGCCCCGATCGGTCTACGCGTCGTCTCGTAAGCCCCGATCGGTCTACGCGTCGTCTCCGAGCCCCGATCGGTCTACGCGTCGTCTCCGAGCCCCGATCGGTCTACGCGCCGTCTCCGAGCCCCGATCGGTCTACGCGCCCGACCAACACTAGAGACGACGCAAAAAAAAAGTTGAATTTTTGTTTTTTTTTTTTTTTTTCCCCATCTACAATCAAGTTCAATGCTCTAGAGCAGAACTTCGTGCCGAGTCGGGGCGCGCGTCGGATATACGCCCCGATCGGTCCACGCGCCGTCTTCGAGCCCCGATCGGTCTACGCGTCGTCTCCTAAGCCCCGATCGGTCTACGCGTCGTCTCCGAGCCCCGATCGGTCTACGCGTCGTCTCCGAGCCCCGATCGGTCTACGCGCCGTCTCCGAGCCCCCGATCGGTCTACGCGTCGTCTCCGAGCCCCGATCGGTCTACGCGCCGTCTCCGAGCCCCGATCGGTCTACGCGCCCGACCAACACTAGAGACGATGCAAAAAAAAGTTGAATTTTTTTTTTTTTTTTTTTTTTTTTCCCTCTCTACAATCAAGTTCAATGCTCTAGAGCAGAACTTCGTGCCGAGTCGGGGCGCGCGTCGGATATACGCCCCGATCGGTCCACGCGCCGTCTTCGAGCCCCGATCGGTCTACGCGTCGTCTCCTAAGCCCCGATCGGTCTACGCGTCGTCTCCGAGCCCCGATCGGTCTACGCGTCGTCTCCGAGCCCCGATCGGTCTACGCGCCGTCTCCGAGCCCCGATCGGTCTACGCGCCCGACCAACACTAGAGACGACGCAAAAAAAAAGTTGAATTTTTTTTTTTTTTTTTTTTTTCCCTCTCTACAATCAAGTTCAATGCTCTAGAGC
>CAXFZK010000213.1:0-13718 GCA_964007305.1 Netelia melanura
TTTTATTTATTTTATTTATTTTATTTATTTTATTTATTTTATTTATTTTATTTATTTTATTTATTTTATTTATTTTATTTATTTTATTTATTTTATTTATTTTATTTATTTTATTTATTTTATTTATTTTATTTATTTTATTTATTTTATTTATTTTATTTATTTTATTTATTTTATTTATTTTATTTATTTTATTTATTTTATTTATTTTATTTATTTTATTTATTTTATTTATTTTATTTATTTTATTTATTTTATTTATTTTATTTATTTTATTTATTTTATTTATTTTATTTATTTTATTTATTTTATTTATTTTATTTATTTTATTTATTTTATTTATTTTATTTATTTTATTTATTTTATTTATTTTATTTATTTTATTTATTTTATTTATTTTATTTATTTTATTTATTTTATTTATTTTATTTATTTTATTTATTTTATTTATTTTATTTATTTTATTTATTTTATTTATTTTATTTATTTTATTTATTTTATTTATTTTATTTATTTTATTTATTTTATTTATTTTATTTATTTTATTTATTTTATTTATTTTATTTATTTTATTTATTTTATTTATTTTATTTATTTTATTTATTTTATTTATTTTATTTATTTTATTTATTTTATTTATTTTATTTATTTTATTTATTTTATTTATTTTATTTATTTTATTTATTTTATTTATTTTATTTATTTTATTTATTTTATTTATTTTATTTATTTTATTTATTTTATTTATTTTATTTATTTTATTTATTTTATTTATTTTATTTATTTTATTTATTTTATTTATTTTATTTATTTTATTTATTTTATTTATTTTATTTATTTTATTTATTTTATTTATTTTATTTATTTTATTTATTTTATTTATTTTATTTATTTTATTTATTTTATTTATTTTATTTATTTTATTTATTTTATTTATTTTATTTATTTTATTTATTTTATTTATTTTATTTATTTTATTTATTTTATTTATTTTATTTATTTTATTTATTTTATTTATTTTATTTATTTTATTTATTTTATTTATTTTATTTATTTTATTTATTTTATTTATTTTATTTATTTTATTTATTTTATTTATTTTATTTATTTTATTTATTTTATTTATTTTATTTATTTTATTTATTTTATTTATTTTATTTATTTTATTTATTTTATTTATTTTATTTATTTTATTTATTTTATTTATTTTATTTATTTTATTTATTTTATTTATTTTATTTATTTTATTTATTTTATTTATTTTATTTATTTTATTTATTTTATTTATTTTATTTATTTTATTTATTTTATTTATTTTATTTATTTTATTTATTTTATTTATTTTATTTATTTTATTTATTTTATTTATTTTATTTATTTTATTTATTTTATTTATTTTATTTATTTTATTTATTTTATTTATTTTATTTATTTTATTTATTTTATTTATTTTATTTATTTTATTTATTTTATTTATTTTATTTATTTTATTTATTTTATTTATTTTATTTATTTTATTTATTTTATTTATTTTATTTATTTTATTTATTTTATTTATTTTATTTATTTTATTTATTTTATTTATTTTATTTATTTTATTTATTTTATTTATTTTATTTATTTTATTTATTTTATTTATTTTATTTATTTTATTTATTTTATTTATTTTATTTATTTTATTTATTTTATTTATTTTATTTATTTTATTTATTTTATTTATTTTATTTATTTTATTTATTTTATTTATTTTATTTATTTTATTTATTTTATTTATTTTATTTATTTTATTTATTTTATTTATTTTATTTATTTTATTTATTTTATTTATTTTATTTATTTTATTTATTTTATTTATTTTATTTATTTTATTTATTTTATTTATTTTATTTATTTTATTTATTTTATTTATTTTATTTATTTTATTTATTTTATTTATTTTATTTATTTTATTTATTTTATTTATTTTATTTATTTTATTTATTTTATTTATTTTATTTATTTTATTTATTTTATTTATTTTATTTATTTTATTTATTTTATTTATTTTATTTATTTTATTTATTTTATTTATTTTATTTATTTTATTTATTTTATTTATTTTATTTATTTTATTTATTTTATTTATTTTATTTATTTTATTTATTTTATTTATTTTATTTATTTTATTTATTTTATTTATTTTATTTATTTTATTTATTTTATTTATTTTATTTATTTTATTTATTTTATTTATTTTATTTATTTTATTTATTTTATTTATTTTATTTATTTTATTTATTTTATTTATTTTATTTATTTTATTTATTTTATTTATTTTATTTATTTTATTTATTTTATTTATTTTATTTATTTTATTTATTTTATTTATTTTATTTATTTTATTTATTTTATTTATTTTATTTATTTTATTTATTTTATTTATTTTATTTATTTTATTTATTTTATTTATTTTATTTATTTTATTTATTTTATTTATTTTATTTATTTTATTTATTTTATTTATTTTATTTATTTTATTTATTTTATTTATTTTATTTATTTTATTTATTTTATTTATTTTATTTATTTTATTTATTTTATTTATTTTATTTATTTTATTTATTTTATTTATTTTATTTATTTTATTTATTTTATTTATTTTATTTATTTTATTTATTTTATTTATTTTATTTATTTTATTTATTTTATTTATTTTATTTATTTTATTTATTTTATTTATTTTATTTATTTTATTTATTTTATTTATTTTATTTATTTTATTTATTTTATTTATTTTATTTATTTTATTTATTTTATTTATTTTATTTATTTTATTTATTTTATTTATTTTATTTATTTTATTTATTTTATTTATTTTATTTATTTTATTTATTTTATTTATTTTATTTATTTTATTTATTTTATTTATTTTATTTATTTTATTTATTTTATTTATTTTATTTATTTTATTTATTTTATTTATTTTATTTATTTTATTTATTTTATTTATTTTATTTATTTTATTTATTTTATTTATTTTATTTATTTTATTTATTTTATTTATTTTATTTATTTTATTTATTTTATTTATTTTATTTATTTTATTTATTTTATTTATTTTATTTATTTTATTTATTTTATTTATTTTATTTATTTTATTTATTTTATTTATTTTATTTATTTTATTTATTTTATTTATTTTATTTATTTTATTTATTTTATTTATTTTATTTATTTTATTTATTTTATTTATTTTATTTATTTTATTTATTTTATTTATTTTATTTATTTTATTTATTTTATTTATTTTATTTATTTTATTTATTTTATTTATTTTATTTATTTTATTTATTTTATTTATTTTATTTATTTTATTTATTTTATTTATTTTATTTATTTTATTTATTTTATTTATTTTATTTATTTTATTTATTTTATTTATTTTATTTATTTTATTTATTTTATTTATTTTATTTATTTTATTTATTTTATTTATTTTATTTATTTTATTTATTTTATTTATTTTATTTATTTTATTTATTTTATTTATTTTATTTATTTTATTTATTTTATTTATTTTATTTATTTTATTTATTTTATTTATTTTATTTATTTTATTTATTTTATTTATTTTATTTATTTTATTTATTTTATTTATTTTATTTATTTTATTTATTTTATTTATTTTATTTATTTTATTTATTTTATTTATTTTATTTATTTTATTTATTTTATTTATTTTATTTATTTTATTTATTTTATTTATTTTATTTATTTTATTTATTTTATTTATTTTATTTATTTTATTTATTTTATTTATTTTATTTATTTTATTTATTTTATTTATTTTATTTATTTTATTTATTTTATTTATTTTATTTATTTTATTTATTTTATTTATTTTATTTATTTTATTTATTTTATTTATTTTATTTATTTTATTTATTTTATTTATTTTATTTATTTTATTTATTTTATTTATTTTATTTATTTTATTTATTTTATTTATTTTATTTATTTTATTTATTTTATTTATTTTATTTATTTTATTTATTTTATTTATTTTATTTATTTTATTTATTTTATTTATTTTATTTATTTTATTTATTTTATTTATTTTATTTATTTTATTTATTTTATTTATTTTATTTATTTTATTTATTTTATTTATTTTATTTATTTTATTTATTTTATTTATTTTATTTATTTTATTTATTTTATTTATTTTATTTATTTTATTTATTTTATTTATTTTATTTATTTTATTTATTTTATTTATTTTATTTATTTTATTTATTTTATTTATTTTATTTATTTTATTTATTTTATTTATTTTATTTATTTTATTTATTTTATTTATTTTATTTATTTTATTTATTTTATTTATTTTATTTATTTTATTTATTTTATTTATTTTATTTATTTTATTTATTTTATTTATTTTATTTATTTTATTTATTTTATTTATTTTATTTATTTTATTTATTTTATTTATTTTATTTATTTTATTTATTTTATTTATTTTATTTATTTTATTTATTTTATTTATTTTATTTATTTTATTTATTTTATTTATTTTATTTATTTTATTTATTTTATTTATTTTATTTATTTTATTTATTTTATTTATTTTATTTATTTTATTTATTTTATTTATTTTATTTATTTTATTTATTTTATTTATTTTATTTATTTTATTTATTTTATTTATTTTATTTATTTTATTTATTTTATTTATTTTATTTATTTTATTTATTTTATTTATTTTATTTATTTTATTTATTTTATTTATTTTATTTATTTTATTTATTTTATTTATTTTATTTATTTTATTTATTTTATTTATTTTATTTATTTTATTTATTTTATTTATTTTATTTATTTTATTTATTTTATTTATTTTATTTATTTTATTTATTTTATTTATTTTATTTATTTTATTTATTTTATTTATTTTATTTATTTTATTTATTTTATTTATTTTATTTATTTTATTTATTTTATTTATTTTATTTATTTTATTTATTTTATTTATTTTATTTATTTTATTTATTTTATTTATTTTATTTATTTTATTTATTTTATTTATTTTATTTATTTTATTTATTTTATTTATTTTATTTATTTTATTTATTTTATTTATTTTATTTATTTTATTTATTTTATTTATTTTATTTATTTTATTTATTTTATTTATTTTATTTATTTTATTTATTTTATTTATTTTATTTATTTTATTTATTTTATTTATTTTATTTATTTTATTTATTTTATTTATTTTATTTATTTTATTTATTTTATTTATTTTATTTACTTTATTTATTTTATTTATTTTATTTATTTTATTTATTTTATTTATTTTATTTATTTTATTTATTTTATTTATTTTATTTATTTTATTTATTTTATTTATTTTATTTGGTAATTCTTTATTGCTTCCCCTTAGGGTTACAAGCCTCCCGTTTCTCGTCCTTCACACTTTCTCTATTTACATTTCCTTACCTTATGCTCTTATTCTACCTTATCTACTACTTATTGTCTACCTTATTCTATTTACATTTCCTTTATTCTACGTCTTATCTTCTACTCCGCTTTTTCTTTTTCCTTGCCTCTCGCTCGACCGCTCGCTCGCTCGCTCTATTCGTCACTCGCTCGCTCTTTTCCCTCCCCTCTCGCACGCTCGCTCGCCTTTACATTTTCCTCGCCGCCTTTCTTTCTCTCCTTTGTACATTCCGTTTTCCTATTCTCTAGTTCTCTAATGCCCTTCTCTCCTCTCCCTCCCTCCTTCTCCCGACTTCCGTTTCCTCTCCATTCACTCCATTCCTTCTTTCACTCCCTTCTTTCCTCTTCCCCCTCCTCATTTCCCTGTTCCTCCTTTTTCTTGCGTTCTCTTGCTTCGTTCATTTCTTTCATCCACTCTTCTCCTCCCCCCTCCTCACTCAATATTTCTCTTATCCTTTCCCCTAACCCCTTACTCTCTTCTGTTTCCCCCTTGCACCTATCCAACACGGGTTCCCACGTCTCTTCTTCTCTTCCGCACATTCTACATGTTCTTTCCTCCTCCTCCTGCCAGTATTTCCCTTCCCTCATTTCGTTCCCCAACCTATACCTTGATATTCTGCTATACCTTTCCTCTGTCCAGCCTGCACTTAGGTATTTTGGTATCCCTCCCGTCCTTACCTCTCTGTACCACCTATTTTTATTTATTTTATTTATTTTATTTATTTTATTTATTTTATTTATTTTATTTATTTTATTTATTTTATTTATTTTATTTATTTTATTTATTTTATTTATTTTATTTATTTTATTTATTTTATTTATTTTATTTATTTTATTTATTTTATTTATTTTATTTATTTTATTTATTTTATTTATTTTATTTATTTTATTTATTTTATTTATTTTATTTATTTTATTTATTTTATTTATTTTATTTATTTTATTTATTTTATTTATTTTATTTATTTTATTTATTTTATTTATTTTATTTATTTTATTTATTTTATTTATTTTATTTATTTTATTTATTTTATTTATTTTATTTATTTTATTTATTTTATTTATTTTATTTATTTTATTTATTTTATTTATTTTATTTATTTTATTTATTTTATTTATTTTATTTATTTTATTTATTTTATTTATTTTATTTATTTTATTTATTTTATTTATTTTATTTATTTTATTTATTTTATTTATTTTATTTATTTTATTTATTTTATTTATTTTATTTATTTTATTTATTTTATTTATTTTATTTATTTTATTTATTTTATTTATTTTATTTATTTTATTTATTTTATTTATTTTATTTATTTTATTTATTTTATTTATTTTATTTATTTTATTTATTTTATTTATTTTATTTATTTTATTTATTTTATTTATTTTATTTATTTTATTTATTTTATTTATTTTATTTATTTTATTTATTTTATTTATTTTATTTATTTTATTTATTTTATTTATTTTATTTATTTTATTTATTTTATTTATTTTATTTATTTTATTTATTTTATTTATTTTATTTATTTTATTTATTTTATTTATTTTATTTATTTTATTTATTTTATTTATTTTATTTATTTTATTTATTTTATTTATTTTATTTATTTTATTTATTTTATTTATTTTATTTATTTTATTTATTTTATTTATTTTATTTATTTTATTTATTTTATTTATTTTATTTATTTTATTTATTTTATTTATTTTATTTATTTTATTTATTTTATTTATTTTATTTATTTTATTTATTTTATTTATTTTATTTATTTTATTTATTTTATTTATTTTATTTATTTTATTTATTTTATTTATTTTATTTATTTTATTTATTTTATTTATTTTATTTATTTTATTTATTTTATTTATTTTATTTATTTTATTTATTTTATTTATTTTATTTATTTTATTTATTTTATTTATTTTATTTATTTTATTTATTTTATTTATTTTATTTATTTTATTTATTTTATTTATTTTATTTATTTTATTTATTTTATTTATTTTATTTATTTTATTTATTTTATTTATTTTATTTATTTTATTTATTTTATTTATTTTATTTATTTTATTTATTTTATTTATTTTATTTATTTTATTTATTTTATTTATTTTATTTATTTTATTTATTTTATTTATTTTATTTATTTTATTTATTTTATTTATTTTATTTATTTTATTTATTTTATTTATTTTATTTATTTTATTTATTTTATTTATTTTATTTATTTTATTTATTTTATTTATTTTATTTATTTTATTTATTTTATTTATTTTATTTATTTTATTTATTTTATTTATTTTATTTATTTTATTTATTTTATTTATTTTATTTATTTTATTTATTTTATTTATTTTATTTATTTTATTTATTTTATTTATTTTATTTATTTTATTTATTTTATTTATTTTATTTATTTTATTTATTTTATTTATTTTATTTATTTTATTTATTTTATTTATTTTATTTATTTTATTTATTTTATTTATTTTATTTATTTTATTTATTTTATTTATTTTATTTATTTTATTTATTTTATTTATTTTATTTATTTTATTTATTTTATTTATTTTATTTATTTTATTTATTTTATTTATTTTATTTATTTTATTTATTTTATTTATTTTATTTATTTTATTTATTTTATTTATTTTATTTATTTTATTTATTTTATTTATTTTATTTATTTTATTTATTTTATTTATTTTATTTATTTTATTTATTTTATTTATTTTATTTATTTTATTTATTTTATTTATTTTATTTATTTTATTTATTTTATTTATTTTATTTATTTTATTTATTTTATTTATTTTATTTATTTTATTTATTTTATTTATTTTATTTATTTTATTTATTTTATTTATTTTATTTATTTTATTTATTTTATTTATTTTATTTATTTTATTTATTTTATTTATTTTATTTATTTTATTTATTTTATTTATTTTATTTATTTTATTTATTTTATTTATTTTATTTATTTTATTTATTTTATTTATTTTATTTATTTTATTTATTTTATTTATTTTATTTATTTTATTTATTTTATTTATTTTATTTATTTTATTTATTTTATTTATTTTATTTATTTTATTTATTTTATTTATTTTATTTATTTTATTTATTTTATTTATTTTATTTATTTTATTTATTTTATTTATTTTATTTATTTTATTTATTTTATTTATTTTATTTATTTTATTTATTTTATTTATTTTATTTATTTTATTTATTTTATTTATTTTATTTATTTTATTTATTTTATTTATTTTATTTATTTTATTTATTTTATTTATTTTATTTATTTTATTTATTTTATTTATTTTATTTATTTTATTTATTTTATTTATTTTATTTATTTTATTTATTTTATTTATTTTATTTATTTTATTTATTTTATTTATTTTATTTATTTTATTTATTTTATTTATTTTATTTATTTTATTTATTTTATTTATTTTATTTATTTTATTTATTTTATTTATTTTATTTATTTTATTTATTTTATTTATTTTATTTATTTTATTTATTTTATTTATTTTATTTATTTTATTTATTTTATTTATTTTATTTATTTTATTTATTTTATTTATTTTATTTATTTTATTTATTTTATTTATTTTATTTATTTTATTTATTTTATTTATTTTATTTATTTTATTTATTTTATTTATTTTATTTATTTTATTTATTTTATTTATTTTATTTATTTTATTTATTTTATTTATTTTATTTATTTTATTTATTTTATTTATTTTATTTATTTTATTTATTTTATTTATTTTATTTATTTTATTTATTTTATTTATTTTATTTATTTTATTTATTTTATTTATTTTATTTATTTTATTTATTTTATTTATTTTATTTATTTTATTTATTTTATTTATTTTATTTATTTTATTTATTTTATTTATTTTATTTATTTTATTTATTTTATTTATTTTATTTATTTTATTTATTTTATTTATTTTATTTATTTTATTTATTTTATTTATTTTATTTATTTTATTTATTTTATTTATTTTATTTATTTTATTTATTTTATTTATTTTATTTATTTTATTTATTTTATTTATTTTATTTATTTTATTTATTTTATTTATTTTATTTATTTTATTTATTTTATTTATTTTATTTATTTTATTTATTTTATTTATTTTATTTATTTTATTTATTTTATTTATTTTATTTATTTTATTTATTTTATTTATTTTATTTATTTTATTTATTTTATTTATTTTATTTATTTTATTTATTTTATTTATTTTATTTATTTTATTTATTTTATTTATTTTATTTATTTTATTTATTTTATTTATTTTATTTATTTTATTTATTTTATTTATTTTATTTATTTTATTTATTTTATTTATTTTATTTATTTTATTTATTTTATTTATTTTATTTATTTTATTTATTTTATTTATTTTATTTATTTTATTTATTTTATTTATTTTATTTATTTTATTTATTTTATTTATTTTATTTATTTTATTTATTTTATTTATTTTATTTATTTTATTTATTTTATTTATTTTATTTATTTTATTTATTTTATTTATTTTATTTATTTTATTTATTTTATTTATTTTATTTATTTTATTTATTTTATTTATTTTATTTATTTTATTTATTTTATTTATTTTATTTATTTTATTTATTTTATTTATTTTATTTATTTTATTTATTTTATTTATTTTATTTATTTTATTTATTTTATTTATTTTATTTATTTTATTTATTTTATTTATTTTATTTATTTTATTTATTTTATTTATTTTATTTATTTTATTTATTTTATTTATTTTATTTATTTTATTTATTTTATTTATTTTATTTATTTTATTTATTTTATTTATTTTATTTATTTTATTTATTTTATTTATTTTATTTATTTTATTTATTTTATTTATTTTATTTATTTTATTTATTTTATTTATTTTATTTATTTTATTTATTTTATTTATTTTATTTATTTTATTTATTTTATTTATTTTATTTATTTTATTTATTTTATTTATTTTATTTATTTTATTTATTTTATTTATTTTATTTATTTTATTTATTTTATTTATTTTATTTATTTTATTTATTTTATTTATTTTATTTATTTTATTTATTTTATTTATTTTATTTATTTTATTTATTTTATTTATTTTATTTATTTTATTTATTTTATTTATTTTATTTATTTTATTTATTTTATTTATTTTATTTATTTTATTTATTTTATTTATTTTATTTATTTTATTTATTTTATTTATTTTATTTATTTTATTTATTTTATTTATTTTATTTATTTTATTTATTTTATTTATTTTATTTATTTTATTTATTTTATTTATTTTATTTATTTTATTTATTTTATTTATTTTATTTATTTTATTTATTTTATTTATTTTATTTATTTTATTTATTTTATTTATTTTATTTATTTTATTTATTTTATTTATTTTATTTATTTTATTTATTTTATTTATTTTATTTATTTTATTTATTTTATTTATTTTATTTATTTTATTTATTTTATTTATTTTATTTATTTTATTTATTTTATTTATTTTATTTATTTTATTTATTTTATTTATTTTATTTATTTTATTTATTTTATTTATTTTATTTATTTTATTTATTTTATTTATTTTATTTATTTTATTTATTTTATTTATTTTATTTATTTTATTTATTTTATTTATTTTATTTATTTTATTTATTTTATTTATTTTATTTATTTTATTTATTTTATTTATTTTATTTATTTTATTTATTTTATTTATTTTATTTATTTTATTTATTTTATTTATTTTATTTATTTTATTTATTTTATTTATTTTATTTATTTTATTTATTTTATTTATTTTATTTATTTTATTTATTTTATTTATTTTATTTATTTTATTTATTTTATTTATTTTATTTATTTTATTTATTTTATTTATTTTATTTATTTTATTTATTTTATTTATTTTATTTATTTTATTTATTTTATTTATTTTATTTATTTTATTTATTTTATTTATTTTATTTATTTTATTTATTTTATTTATTTTATTTATTTTATTTATTTTATTTATTTTATTTATTTTATTTATTTTATTTATTTTATTTATTTTATTTATTTTATTTATTTTATTTATTTTATTTATTTTATTTATTTTATTTATTTTATTTATTTTATTTATTTTATTTATTTTATTTATTTTATTTATTTTATTTATTTTATTTATTTTATTTATTTTATTTATTTTATTTATTTTATTTATTTTATTTATTTTATTTATTTTATTTATTTTATTTATTTTATTTATTTTATTTATTTTATTTATTTTATTTATTTTATTTATTTTATTTATTTTATTTATTTTATTTATTTTATTTATTTTATTTATTTTATTTATTTTATTTATTTTATTTATTTTATTTATTTTATTTATTTTATTTATTTTATTTATTTTATTTATTTTATTTATTTTATTTATTTTATTTATTTTATTTATTTTATTTATTTTATTTATTTTATTTATTTTATTTATTTTATTTATTTTATTTATTTTATTTATTTTATTTATTTTATTTATTTTATTTATTTTATTTATTTTATTTATTTTATTTATTTTATTTATTTTATTTATTTTATTTATTTTATTTATTTTATTTATTTTATTTATTTTATTTATTTTATTTATTTTATTTATTTTATTTATTTTATTTATTTTATTTATTTTATTTATTTTATTTATTTTATTTATTTTATTTATTTTATTTATTTTATTTATTTTATTTATTTTATTTATTTTATTTATTTTATTTATTTTATTTATTTTATTTATTTTATTTATTTTATTTATTTTATTTATTTTATTTATTTTATTTATTTTATTTATTTTATTTATTTTATTTATTTTATTTATTTTATTTATTTTATTTATTTTATTTATTTTATTTATTTTATTTATTTTATTTATTTTATTTATTTTATTTATTTTATTTATTTTATTTATTTTATTTATTTTATTTATTTTATTTATTTTATTTATTTTATTTATTTTATTTATTTTATTTATTTTATTTATTTTATTTATTTTATTTATTTTATTTATTTTATTTATTTTATTTATTTTATTTATTTTATTTATTTTATTTATTTTATTTATTTTATTTATTTTATTTATTTTATTTATTTTATTTATTTTATTTATTTTATTTATTTTATTTATTTTATTTATTTTATTTATTTTATTTATTTTATTTATTTTATTTATTTTATTTATTTTATTTATTTTATTTATTTTATTTATTTTATTTATTTTATTTATTTTATTTATTTTATTTATTTTATTTATTTTATTTATTTTATTTATTTTATTTATTTTATTTATTTTATTTATTTTATTTATTTTATTTATTTTATTTATTTTATTTATTTTATTTATTTTATTTATTTTATTTATTTTATTTATTTTATTTATTTTATTTATTTTATTTATTTTATTTATTTTATTTATTTTATTTATTTTATTTATTTTATTTATTTTATTTATTTTATTTATTTTATTTATTTTATTTATTTTATTTATTTTATTTATTTTATTTATTTTATTTATTTTATTTATTTTATTTATTTTATTTATTTTATTTATTTTATTTATTTTATTTGGTAATTCTTTATTGCTTCCCCTTAGGGTTACAAGCCTCCCGTTTCTCGTCCTTCACACTTTCTCTATTTACATTTCCTTACCTTATGCTCTTATTCTACCTTATCTACTACTTATTGTCTACCTTATTCTATTTACATTTCCTTTATTCTACGTCTTATCTTCTACTCCGCTTTTTCTTTTTCCTTGCCTCTCGCTCGACCGCTCGCTCGCTCGCTCTATTCGTCACTCGCTCGCTCTTTTCCCTCCCCTCTCGCACGCTCGCTCGCCTTTACATTTTCCTCGCCGCCTTTCTTTCTCTCCTTTGTACATTCCGTTTTCCTATTCTCTAGTTCTCTAATGCCCTTCTCTCCTCTCCCTCCCTCCTTCTCCCGACTTCCGTTTCCTCTCCATTCACTCCATTCCTTCTTTCACTCCCTTCTTTCCTCTTCCCCCTCCTCATTTCCCTGTTCCTCCTTTTTCTTGCGTTCTCTTGCTTCGTTCATTTCTTTCATCCACTCTTCTCCTCCCCCCTCCTCACTCAATATTTCTCTTATCCTTTCCCCTAACCCCTTACTCTCTTCTGTTTC
>CAXFZK010000214.1:5000-7500 GCA_964007305.1 Netelia melanura
GAGGGACCTTCCGGCAAAGCGCCGAAGCCCCCGGCGTCGTCTTAAATAATATTGCGGCCGAAGTTACCAAAGCTGCTGCGGACCTCCGGCGAAGGCCGGCGCGGGAAGGTGGGGAGCCTGATAAAAATCATCAACACGTTAAAAATAGTGTTTGAGAGCGTCGTTTGACTTGCAGAGCAACAATCGTTGAATTGAAAAATTTTGCGGTATTATCCGCATTTTTTCATCCGTTGTGCATAGCAAGCAGCACCTCTCAGTCTCTCAACGCGAGAGAGGATGATGACCATATATCTTCTTCTCCCTTCCGCCCGGCAACAGCCTGGGTCGAGCGCGTGGTTCTTTCGAGCCGACAGCGATGCAGCGCGGATATTAAAACGCTCTTTTAGTTGGGTGCGTTGCGTATCCGTCCGTCGCGTCAATGAGATTATAGAAGATTTGGAGATATGCGTGTCGTACCGAGTGTGTGCGTGGTGGCACAAAGCTTCATGATATGGAGCCGGAGAGAGAGAGCGATTCTCGCTCGTGTTCTGCGCTAACCGCCACGGCCGGTCGATCGAGTCCCTGGGCTACTTGTAGTTTGAAAAAGGACAGGTGCGACTGCGTAGCCGTTGCCGCGGTGTTGGTTGGTTCCGTTGATTTTCTCATTCCATGAGAATATTGCAAAACGAGCAGCAGCAACACAAGTAGCAGTGAACACGACGACGGAGGATCATCGAACGAGGTGAGATCTCTCTCTGTGCACCGGAGCTGTTGCCATCCGTTACGGTTGATCTCGGTCGGCGGCGCGTATAAATCGATCTCTGAAATAATCTTCAGTCTAAAATTGACTTTGACGACCTCAGAGCAGGCGAGACTACCCGCTGAATTTAAGCATATTACTAAGCGGAGGAAAAGAAACTAACAAGGATTTCCTTAGTAGCGGCGAGCGAACAGGAATGAGCCCAGCACTGAATCCCGCGGCATTGTCGCTGGGAAATGTAGTGTTTGGGAGGATCCACTCATCCCGAGGCGTATGCCCGAGTCCAAGTCCATCTTGAATGGGGCCAATTACCCGTAGAGGGTGCCAGGCCCGTAGTGACCGGGAAGCGCTTCGGGAGGATCTCTCCTTAGAGTCGGGTTGCTTGAGAGTGCAGCTCTAAGTGGGTGGTAAACTCCATCTAAGGCTAAATATGACCACGAGACCGATAGCGAACAAGTACCGTGAGGGAAAGTTGAAAAGAACTTTGAAGAGAGAGTTCAAGAGTACGTGAAACCGTTCAGGGGTAAACCTGAGAAACCCAAAAGATCGAATGGGGAGATTCATCGTCAGCGAGCCTGGTACGTGTGCGGCTCGCGATGCCGGGGACTTCGGTTCTTTGGCACGCGTCTGCATTGTTTTATTGCCGGGTCTCGTCGGCGTGCACTTCTCCCCTAGTAGGACGTCGCGACCCGTTGGGTGTCGGCCTACGACTCGGGTGGGAGCCTGTCATGCGTCACGCTTTACGGCGTCGTGTGGCAGACCCCCGGTTGTCTGGCCGGCTGCTCGGCGGTACTCGCACGGTATCGGGCCGCAAATATTCGAACTGCGTCCGGCCCGCCGCAAGCGAGGTCAGTGTTTTCCCGGATGTACGGACCTAGCGCCGTCACCGGGCCTGGCCAGCTGTTGGTCGGCGGTGTCCTGGGACTGGCTCTTAATTAAATTATGATACCGGTCGGCGACGCTACTGCTTTGGGTACTTTCAGGACCCGTCTTGAAACACGGACCAAGGAGTCTAACATGTGCGCGAGTCATTGGGAGCTATATTAAGCCTAAAGGCGTAATGAAAGTGAAGGTCGGCCCAGTGCCGACCGAGGGAGGATGGGCCGCGTCACGATGCGGTCCCGCACTCCCGGGGCGTCTCGTTCTCAATGCGAGGGGAGGCGCACCCAGAGCGTACACGTTGGGACCCGAAAGATGGTGAACTATGCCTGGTCAGGACGAAGTCAGGGGAAACCCTGATGGAGGTCCGTAGCGATTCTGACGTGCAAATCGATCGTCGGAACTGGGTATAGGGGCGAAAGACTAATCGAACCATCTAGTAGCTGGTTCCCTCCGAAGTTTCCCTCAGGATAGCTGGCACTCGCGTGTTCTAAGAACTTATGCGAGTCTCATCTGGTAAAGCGAATGATTAGAGGCCTTGGGGCCGAAACGACCTCAACCTATTCTCAAACTTTAAATGGGTGAGATCTCTGGCTTGCTTGAACGGTGAAGCCACGAGATTTCGGATCAGAGTGCCAAGTGGGCCAATTTTGGTAAGCAGAACTGGCGCTGTGGGATGAACCAAACGCAAAGTTAAGGCGCCTAAGTCGACGCTTATGGGATACCATGAAAGGCGTTGGTTGCTTAAGACAGCAGGACGGTGGCCATGGAAGTCGGAATCCGCTAAGGAGTGTGTAACAACTCACCTGCCGAAGCAACTAGCCCTGAAAATGGATGGCGCTGAAGCGTCGCGCCTATACTCTGCCGTCAGTGGCAAGTGCG
>CAXFZK010000214.1:15000-17500 GCA_964007305.1 Netelia melanura
CTACGCGTCGTCTCCTAAGCCCCGATCGGTCTACGCGTCGTCTCCGAGCCCCGATCGGTCTACGCGTCGTCTCCGAGCCCCGATCGGTCTACGCGCCGTCTCCGAGCCCCGATCGGTCTACGCGCCCGACCAACACTAGAGACGATGCAAAAAAAAGTTGAATTTTTTTTTTTTTTTTTTTTTTTCCCTCTCTACAATCAAGTTCAATGCTCTAGAGCAGAACTTCGTGCCGAGTCGGGGCGCGCGTCGGATATACGCCCCGATCGGTCCACGCGCCGTCTTCGAGCCCCGATCGGTCTACGCGTCGTCTCCTAAGCCCCGATCGGTCTACGCGTCGTCTCCGAGCCCCGATCGGTCTACGCGTCGTCTCCGAGCCCCGATCGGTCTACGCGCCGTCTCCGAGCCCCGATCGGTCTACGCGCCCGACCAACACTAGAGACGACGCAAAAAAAAGTTGAATTTTTTTTTTTTTTTTTTTTTTTCCCTCTCTACAATCAAGTTCAATGCTCTAGAGCAGAACTTCGTGCCGAGTCGGGGCGCGCGTCGGATCTACGCCCCGATCGGTCCACGCGCCGTCTTCGAGCCCCGATCGGTCTACGCGTCGTCTCCTAAGCCCCGATCGGTCTACGCGTCGTCTCCGAGCCCCGATCGGTCTACGCGTCGTCTCCGAGCCCCGATCGGTCTACGCGCCGTCTCCGAGCCCCGATCGGTCTACGCGCCCGACCAACACTAGAGACGACGCAAAAAAAAGTTGAATTTTTTTTTTTTTTTTTTTTTTTCCCTCTCTACAATCAAGTTCAATGCTCTTGAGCAGAACTTCGTGCCGAGTCGGGGCGCGCGTCGGATATACGCCCCGATCGGTCCACGCGCCGTCTTCGAGCCCCGATCGGTCTACGCGTCGTCTCCTAAGCCCCGATCGGTCTACGCGTCGTCTCCGAGCCCCGATCGGTCTACGCGCCGTCTCCGAGCCCCGATCGGTCTACGCGCCCGACCAACACTAGAGACGACGCAAAAAAAAGTTGAATTTTTGTTTTTTTTTTTTTTTTTCCCCATCTACAATCAAGTTCAATGCTCTAGAGCAGAACTTCGTGCCGAGTCGGGGCGCGCGTCGGATATACGCCCCGATCGGTCCACGCGCCGTCTTCGAGCCCCGATCGGTCTACGCGTCGTCTCCTAAGCCCCGATCGGTCTACGCGTCGTCTCCGAGCCCCGATCGGTCTACGCGTCGTCTCCGAGCCCCGATCGGTCTACGCGCCGTCTCCGAGCCCCGATCGGTCTACGCGCCCGACCAACACTAGAGACGACGCAAAAAAAAGTTGAATTTTTTTTTTTTTTTTTTTTTTTCCCTCTCTACAATCAAGTTCAATGCTCTAGAGCAGAACTTCGTGCCGAGTCGGGGCGCGCGTCGGATATACGCCCCGATCGGTCCACGCGCCGTCTTCGAGCCCCGATCGGTCTACGCGTCGTCTCCTAAGCCCCGATCGGTCTACGCGTCGTCTCCGAGCCCCGATCGGTCTACGCGTCGTCTCCGAGCCCCGATCGGTCTACGCGCCGTCTCCGAGCCCCGATCGGTCTACGCGCCCGACCAACACTAGAGACGACGCAAAAAAAAGTTGAATTTTTTTTTTTTTTTTTTTTTTTCCCCATCTACAATCAAGTTCAATGCTCTAGAGCAGAACTTCGTGCCGAGTCGGGGCGCGCGTCGGATATACGCCCCGATCGGTCCACGCGCCGTCTTCGAGCCCCGATCGGTCTACGCGTCGTCTCCTAAGCCCCGATCGGTCTACGCGTCGTCTCCGAGCCCCGATCGGTCTACGCGTCGTCTCCGAGCCCCGATCGGTCTACGCGCCGTCTCCGAGCCCCGATCGGTCTACGCGCCCGACCAACACTAGAGACGACGCAAAAAAAAGTTGAATTTTTTTTTTTTTTTTTTTTTTTCCCTCTCTACAATCAAGTTCAATGCTCTAGAGCAGAACTTCGTGCCGAGTCGGGGCGCGCGTCGGATATACGCCCCGATCGGTCCACGCGCCGTCTTCGAGCCCCGATCGGTCTACGCGTCGTCTCCTAAGCCCCGATCGGTCTACGCGTCGTCTCCGAGCCCCGATCGGTCTACGCGTCGTCTCCGAGCCCCGATCGGTCTACGCGCCGTCTCCGAGCCCCGATCGGTCTACGCGCCCGACCAACACTAGAGACGACGCAAAAAAAAGTTGAATTTTTTTTTTTTTGTTTTTTTTTCCCTCTCTACAATCAAGTTCAATGCTCTAGAGCAGAACTTTGTGCCGAGTCGGGGCGCGCGTCGGATATACGCCCCGATCGGTCCACGCGCCGTCTTCGAGCCCCGATCGGTCTACGCGTCGTCTCCTAAGCCCCGATCGGTCTACGCGTCGTCTCCGAGCCCCGATCGGTCTACGCGTCGTCTCCGAGCCCCGATCGGTCTACGCGCCGTCTCCGAGCCCCGATCGGTCTACGCGCCCGACCAACACTAGAGACGACGCAAAAA
>CAXFZK010000214.1:25000-32500 GCA_964007305.1 Netelia melanura
TTGGTGGTAGTAGCAAATACTCCAGCGAGGCCCTGGAGGACTGACGTGGAGAAGGGTTTCGTGTGAACAGCCGTTGCACACGAGTCAGTCGATCCTAAGCCCTAGGAGAAATCCTATGTTGATGACGGTGTCTTAGTCAACAGTGTAATATCATAATAATTACGACGCACACCCGTCGGGCGAAAGGGAATCCGGTTCCTATTCCGGAACCCGGCAGCGGAACCGTATACAATTCGGGCCCTCGCAAGAGAGTTCGTCGGGGTAACCCAAAATGACCTGGAGACGCCGTCGGGAGATCCGGGAAGAGTTTTCTTTTCTGTATAAGCGTTCGAGTTCCCTGGAAACCTCTAGCAGGGAGATAGGGTTTGGAACGCGAAGAGCACCGCAGTTGCGGCGGTGTCCGGATCTTCCCCTCGGACCTTGAAAATCCAGGAGAGGGCCACGTGGAGGTGTCGCGCCGGTTCGTACCCATATCCGCAGCAGGTCTCCAAGGTAAAGAGCCTCTAGTCGATAGACTAATGTAGGTAAGGGAAGTCGGCAAATTGGATCCGTAACTTCGGAATAAGGATTGGCTCTGAGGAGCGGGGCGCGTCGGGCTTGTTAGGGAAGCGGGTTTGGCTAACGTGCCGGGCCTGGGCGAGGTGAACGCAGGCGCGATCTCGGTTGTGCTTGTTGGAATCCGAGCTCGGTCCCGTGCCTTGGCCTCCCGCGGATCTTCCTTGCTGCGAGGCTTCCTTGGCGGTTTGCGCCGTCTTGGTCGTCCTCTTCGGCCGCCATTCAACGCTCAGCTCAGAACTGGCACGGACTAGGGGAATCCGACTGTCTAATTAAAACAAAGCATTGCGATGGCCCTCGCGGGTGTTGACGCAATGTGATTTCTGCCCAGTGCTCTGAATGTCAACGTGAAGAAATTCAAGCAAGCGCGGGTAAACGGCGGGAGTAACTATGACTCTCTTAAGTGAGTAGGACGTGTTTGGTGTTGCTCCGTATATAGACGAGGAATTAGGTGGGAAATAGTGCAGTATAAATAGAAAGTTGGGTATCAGTGTGCTCAGTATCGCGGGGAGAAGGGGCGGGTGTGGAGAAAGTGGTGGTGACGAGGCTACTGGAGAAGCAGTGTGTGAAAATAGAGTAGGTGCTAGAGAATCTGTAAGGTGGGAACAGCTGATCGGGGAGGCCATCTTTGGAGGCGACGAGAGCGCCAACCTAGTGGCGGAGCCGAGAACCGTGTCCGGGAAAGGTAGGATAACAACAGTGGACGAAAGGACGGCAGCAGTCCTGGTGAACTGCAGTCGGTAAGGCAGGAAGGAAAGGAGACTTCCACCTGTGGAAGTGGGAGGAAGGCGGACGTGTGACGGCAGTCGGTAAAGACGGGATCCGACTAGGCAAGTGTTGAGAATACCGGCAGATAGGGAGTCGGCAGTCGGCAAAGACGGGATCCGACTAGGCAAGTGCCGAGAATACCGGCAGAGAGAGAGGAGGACTTGAGAAATTGGCCGAGGTGAGGAGCAGGTAATAAAGAGGCCGCCGCGTCGGACGCTGTAGCGTACTATCTCCTGCCGGCAAGGAAGGGAAAGTAGGCGCCAGAGGCGACACGGGAGTAAGATAGAAACGAGGATTGAACGGGAGAAGGAGGGATAGCCATGAACCAAGCAGGAGCCAAGCGGGATGAAGTGGGAGGGGGAAGTACGCCACAGGGGAAGTGGAAGCGCGGTACAGGCGACCGGGGGGGAATGCGGGAGAAGGAGGGAGGGGAGCGGGAGAAGGCCCTACCGCTAACGCTTGAGGAGGTTAAGGCCATGGACATAGACGTGAGCGGGCACCTGTACGGGTTGGAGAACTCGAAGCCGGTAGCGGAGACAAAGGCACGGTCGGAAGCGATCCGGTCGGCAACGCAGGGGATAATGACAGCATATCATAGGATTGCGAAGGCGTACACGGAGCTGGCGGCATCGATGGAAGCGGCAAAGTCAACGGAAGGGGTAATAGGGAAGAAACTGGAAGAATTCCTAGAAAGGTCGAAGAGACGAGAAGGGCGCATGCTGGACAGCTTCATGCAAGCGAGCAGAGGAGACATGACTCAGCTGATGGAGGAGGTAAGAGGGGCAAGAGGGATAAACAGAGAGGAGTTGAGGGAAACAGTTAAAGACCTAGTGAATGAGCAGCTGAAGCCAGTTCTCATGAAACTGGACAGAGCGTGCGCGGGTATTGGGGAGAGCCGAGAAGAGGTAAAAGCCGGTATACAGGTACTGACTAAGAAGTCGGCGGAGCAGCCGCAGACACTAACGTACGCAGCTGCGACGGTAACTGGACACGGAACATCGCACCACCCGCTTACGGAGGTCAGAGGACCGGACGGGAGGAAGGTCGGTATCGACGGTGGGAGAGTCTTCTACATACAGCCAAAAGAAGAGGCAGCTGGGAAGTATAAGACGTCACAGGAAGTGGAGAAGGCGGTAAAGCAAGCAGTAGAACCGGGAGAGTTCGACATGAAAGTGACGAGGATGAGGACGACAATGAGGGCGATTGGAGTGCAGCTGCAGGTGGAGTCCGTGGACATGGCCAAGCTGAAGGTATCGAAGGCGCTCGAGGAGAAAGGATTGGAGGTAAAGGAGCATACGAGGGTGGAACCGCGGGTGATGATAGTGGGGGTGCCAGTGGAGATCACCGAGAAGGAGCTGCCAGCACTCATAAACGAGGCGAACTTCAAGGAGGAACGCCCGGTGGCTATGAAGGTCATATACCGGTACAAGCCGAAGAGCGGCTCACCTGTCACGAGTCTGGTAGTCGAAACCAGCCCCGAGGGAAGAATACGATTGATGGGAAGGGCACGCCTATTCGTGGGGTTCTCGGCGTGTCACGTAGAGGACCACGTAATGATAATGCAGTGCTACAAGTGCCTGGGATTTGCGCACAAGGCGGCAAACTGCCCGCGGAAAGAGCCAGTGTGCGCAAACTGTGCAAAGGAGCACTGGACCAGGGAGTGCAACGGGGAAGCAAAGAAGGAGTGCGTTAACTGCACGATAGAGAGACGGGGAAACAACGGACATTCAGCGCTCGACCAGAAGGTGTGTCCAGCGCTGAAAGCTAGAATACAGAGCAAAATACGGAGCACCAATTACGCACCATGATGGAGGGTCACGGTTTAAATAACACCCAGACAGGGAGTTGCATCCTGCCGGGGCCAACCGAGGCGTCTAACACCGGCCGCCGTTACCATCGAGGCGATAACCAAAACAACAATGCTCAAAGTGCCTCCACGGAGCCACCACCCACCGACAACCCCTTAAACAATAACGTTAATTCGGGCGGTGTCACTATACCGCACGTCGGTGGGAATAATTATAATAATAATAGTAGTAATATCAGCAGTAGCAGTAGTAGAATCTATGGACACTATAGGCCGGCAGGAACAGGGATCGTCGCGGCATCCAATCGGACGGTCGGGGTTAGTGGTACGCGAGTGCACGGGAACGGATCGGTTGAGGGCATGGTGCTGTGCCCATACTGTGGGAAGGGTTTCAAAAACCTGAGGGCGGCTGGTGTCCACAGAGCGAGCCAGCACCCGGTTGAAAACAATGAGCTCATAGTGACGGAGAGAACAAAAGCTCGATGGAACCCGGAACACGTACGAATGCTAGCGACAACGGAAGCAAAGGCACATGCAGGGACAAGGCACATGAACCAGTATCTCTACGAGAATGCAGGAACTGGGCGTAGCACTGAAGCAATAAAGAAACAGCGACAAAAGCAGGAGTACAGGCTCATGGTCGAAAACATACGAGGCAGATGGGAGGGTGACCATCAGCAAGAACAAAGAGAGGTGAACAGTCCCCAGCAAGGAAACGCGGCCGAGGGTAATAGTAGTGCGGTGGTCGGGCAGGAACAAGTTTCATGTGCTCGAGAAGATGGATCGGAAGAACCGGAGGGAGGGAGCGGACAACGCCAGATAAGGGAGTGTATGGAAAGAGACAGAAGGGCATTGGTGGTGGAAGGAATGCTTGGAAAGGGGATCAGGCACCTGATCAGAGCAATTGACAATGCGCTAAGGGAGGCAAGTCCTGACCAGGAACTGGAAAGGTGGATAGAAGAGGCATGTGGGACCACGGTACAGGGGGGAAGGCGGCCCAGGATAGTGAGGGAAGAGGAAGAATGTGTACTATCGAAGAGGAAACAGCGGAAGCGTGACTACACGGACCTTCAAAGGCTATGGAGAAAGAACATGGCGAAAGCAGCGGGAAAGGTTTTGGATGGCGACACAGGAAATGGACCGCACCCGACATTAACGGAACAGGAAAGATTCTGGAGACCGCTGCTCGAACAGTGCAAACAAATGGGGGCGAAAAAGGCAAGAGCACCGCAAACAACATACGCAGAGATAGAGAATCCCATTACAATAGAGGAAGTAGTCAAGAGTAAGCCAGATAGCAGAACAGCGGCGGGTCCAGATGGGTTGAAAGCGGCATTATGGCTCCGAGAAGTGCCGGATAGTATAAAAGCGATAGTTTTCCGTATATTCCAGATGACGGGTAGAGTACCACCAGCATGGAGGAACAGTCGGACTATCTTGATCCCGAAGGAGCAAGGGACACTGGACCCCGCCAAATACCGACCAATATCGATAGCATCGATCATCCTGCGTCACTACCATAGGGTGCTGTCAAACCGCTTAATGGACCTCCCACTGCTGGATCACAGGCAGAGGGCGTTCATCAAGGCGGATGGAATAGCCGATAATGTATTTGTGCTTGCAACGGCCATAGCGGACGCGAGGGCAAGGCTGAGAGAGATGCATATGGCGACGATTGATGTTAAGAAAGCATTCGACACAGTATCGCACGAGGCCATTGAGAGGGTGATGACGGAGAAAGGCCTGCCGCGAGGGTTCGTGACGTATGTAATGAACCTATACAGGACCTCCGGCACGGTGATTGAAGTGGACGGGGAGGCGTCGCGGCCGATCCTTCCAGGACAGGGGGTAAGGCAGGGAGACCCACTGTCATCCTTTCTCTTCAATCTCATAATGGACGAAGTGATAACAAGTGTGCCAGAGGAGTATGGATATCGCCTTGAATTGGAAAACATAAATGTACTAGCCTTTGCCGACGACTTGGTAGTGATGGCGGGCTCTCAGGAAGGCCTACAGGTAGTCCTACAGAAGGTCGTAGCGAGCCTGGCTGACAAAGGACTAGAGCCGATGCCTAGTAAGTGCCGTGCCCTGTCGCTCGTACCATCGGGAAAGGACAAGAAGATAAAAGCACTTACAGAGCCCCGCTTTAGAGTCGGGGGGATGTGCATTACGCAACTTGGGGTGGAGGACACGTGGATGCACCTAGGCGTTAACATGGGCGTAAAGGGGCCGACGAAACTAAGTGTGGAGATAGAGGAATATCTAGAGAAAATTACAAGAGCGCCGTTGAAACCGCAACAAAGACTGACTCTGCTCAGAACATTCTTGATTCCCCGATTTACACACAGGTTAGTGTTCGGAAGAGCAACGCATGGGATGCTTAGACGGGTAGACAAGGCAGTAAGAAAGAGTGTGCGCACCTGGCTGTTCCTACCAAAGGACGTACCCATTGCCTTCATCCACGCGAGAATAGCTGAGGGCGGACTAGGAATTACATCGTTCGAGTCGAGCATACCTGAACTGGTCTGCAAGAGGCTACAAGGCATGCGGAAGTCAACGTTCCAACCGGCCAGGGTGATTCCGTGCCATGAGTGGGGCAGGTCGCGACTGCGATGGGCGAGCATGGCCAAGGTAAGAAATGATGATTGGGCCAGAAGGCTGTATCAATCAACTGACGGCCATGAAATAAGGGAAGCCAGAGGGTCGCAACTGTCAACAACATGGGTAAATGACCCGTTTGTAATAGTGCCAGCCAGAGAATTCGTGCAAAACGTGAGGACGAGAATAAATGCACTCCCATCAAGGATGCGCACGTCCAGGGGCCAAAGGAGGGCGATGCTACAGGTGATGTGCAGAGCCGCGTGTGGGGAAGAGGAAACAACAGCCCACATCATCCAAAGGTGTGTGAGAACCCATGGAGGCAGAGTGAAGCGCCATGATGCCGTAGCCAACAAGACAGCCGAGCTTCTAGCGAACTATGGTCATAGGGTGGAAAGGGAGAGGAGTTACAGAACGCGCGAAGGAGTCAGGAAGCCGGATATCATTGTGTCAAAAGACGGAAGAGCAACTATTCTGGATGTGCAAATTGTGTCAGGGGGACCCCCCCTGGCCGAACTGCACCGGGCCAAGAGGAGGAAATACGCCGAGAACGATGATCTGCTGGAGCAGGTAGCAACTCGCTTTGGAGTGACCCGGGAGAACCTGGCAGTGTCGACAATAACAATAACATGGAGAGGGATATGGTGTAAGGAATCGGAGAACATCTTAAGGAAGCTGGGAATCCCCCCGATGAGGATGAGGGGACTAACAACGCGAGTTCTGCAGGGTTCCCACACCAACTTCAACAGGTTTAATGGAATGACGACGGTTAGGGGGAATGGGAGGAGACCGTGGCAGTCGACCCAGGGGGGGCGGAGTTGAGGTCACGTTCAGGGATAAGAAGCGCAGGCAGAGCCGAAATGAACCTAAACCGACGGACTCCGACACCCACAGGTGTGCATGGGCACAGGGGAACCCGAAATGGGGGGGGGGGGAAGGGATGGCAATTAAGGATAGAAGGAACTGGCAACCTCAGAGCAATGAGCTGGGCAACGGAGAAGGATGGAGGAAGCTGGAAAGGGTGTGGAATACACGTGACCACAAAACGGCCTGTAACTCGGAAAGGGGGGGTCGGGGCGAGGTTCCTTTCAAGGACACAAAATGCGGGCAGGACCAGAAGGATCGAACACCAGCAGGAATCGACACCGGCCGATGCGCAGGGAGCGGGGGGGACGCGATGAAACCGACAAGAGCAGGCCGTTTGGAGGACGACGATAGCAGGAGGTACAGAAGGATGAGAAGGCGTTAGGGGCGGTCGAACGGGGCAGGAAGTAAGGAGCTGGAAGGAAGGAAGAGGATGAGAGGGGAAAGGAACGAATCCGCCTACCGTTAGGCCGAGGGCTGGCCGCCGACGAATGCAGAAGCAATGAGCTGGGCAACGGAGAAGGATGGAGGAAGCTGGAAAGGGTGTGGAATACACGTGACTACAAAACGGCCTGTAACTCGAAAAGGGGGGGTCGGGGCGAGGTTCCTTTCAAGGACACAAAATGCGGGCAGGACCAGAAGGATCGAACACCAGCAGGAATCGACACCGGCCGATGCGCGGGGAGCGGGGGGGACGCGATGAAACCGACAAGAGCAGGCCGTTTGGAGGACGACGATAGCAGGAGGTACAGAAGGATGAGAAGGCATTAGGGGCGGTCGAACGGGGCAGGAAGTAAGGAGCTGGAAAGGAAGGAAGAGGATGAGAGGGGAAAGGAACGAATCCGTCTACCGTTAGGCCGAGGGCTGGCCGCCGACGAATGCAGAAGCAATGAGCTGGGCAACGGAGA
>CAXFZK010000215.1:0-15486 GCA_964007305.1 Netelia melanura
AAGGTAGATGAGATCATTACAAACAAAAGTTCCAAATATACATTGGGGATATTTGTAATAGTTTTCGAGATATCAATGTTTAAAATTGGTCCAATCAGGGCGCGCCGAGAAAGGTTGGGCCCGCCCACTCCCGCTCTAGTCGTAGAAATAGCACAATATAGAGCGTTACATTTGGGGTTGCATAATTCAGAGCAGTCAATTTTATTTATTATATTGTTACGCATGCATTTTTATTTCTCGGGCATTGACTGCTTTGAATTTTGCCGAGCGCGTCGAGAAGCGTTGGAGCCGCCCACTCCTCGCCCTAGCAGCCAATGCCAAAGAAATAAAATTGACTACGTAATAACATAATAAATAAAATTGACTGCTCTGAATTTTGCAACCTCAAATTTAACGTCCTACACTGTGCTATCTCTATGTCTAGGACGGAAGTGGGCGGCACCAATGCTTCTCGGTACGCTCTGATTGGACCAACTTAAAACATTTGTATCTCGCAAACTATTAAAAATATCCCTAATGTATATTTGCAACTTTTGTTTGTAATGATTCCATCTACCTTAAAATAAAGCCTGTGACACCTTATGAAATTCACCCTGTATATCGAGAGTCAGTTTTCGTTATTGAATTAAATTCAATTGAAAATAATAAATAAAATCAACTTTGTACTTAATGACATTTAATTAATGACAATTTTACCTTAAATTACAAATTTATATAATTTTGCAATATTTTTTTGTACATAAAGGGTCAGTTTTTGTTATTTAATGTTTTTTTTATTGGAATGTGCCAGGAAAAGATTTCTCGTCAATGATCTTTTTTTTAATCTGGCAAAGGTATAATTTCCTTTTTTTTTAAATCATGTAGGAAGAAACTGCGAGCGAGCTGCGATACTTGGACGTTCAATGACGCGAGATATGACGAACAGCTGCAGCACTGAATAATGACAATGAGCATAGCGTATCCTCAGCTGAATGGGCTTCTCTTTGACACCTCTATTCTTCACCGTTTAAATCTTCCTCTTCGTTTCTCTCTCTGTCTCTCTCTCTCTCTCCGTCTCTCTCCCTCGCTCTTTCTCTGTCAGACTATATGTCTCAGCAATAGACGAGACAAATCAACGAATATAAGCCACGATTGCGATGACACACGACGACGTACGAGCCGAATCAAGCCAGATTCGTTCACTTCCGGTTTTGCGATAAACAATGTTATTATTTTAACAAAAGAGACGAAAAGAACAAAATTAAAAAAACATAATCTAATAATAACAATAATAATAATATAATTTATATTTGAATTTAATTTTGTTAAATACATTTATTAAATTAAATTATTAAATTAAATAATAAAAAAAAAGCAAACAAAGTTAAATTAAATAAAATAATTCGATGATCGATGAAAAGATTTTATTTCGCGGAAATACAATTTTATAAATTCTCACGACTCCGTTTGCTTCGTGTACGTTGAGAAAAAGTCGTGTAACACAATTTTACTTTGATGCGGATGTAAAAAGCACTCGTGCCCGCAAACTTCCGTCATTTCCATCGACGCGAACGCATTTTGCGGCACCCTTTGTACGAGGCTCTCTCTCTCTCTCTCTCTTTTGTCTGAGATACCACTCTGTGGTCTGTATATGTAACGTGTGTGCGCGTGAGAAAGAGATAGAGAGAGAGAGAGAGAGAGAGAAACGAGGAGCTTCGACTTGAGAGACTTTTTTACGAGCCTGCTTTATGGAATCTTGCCAGCTGGGTCCGCGATAAACGTTACCACCCTCCAGGAATTTCCGCGCTTCCATCCACATAGTGTGTACTATCTGCTATATTTTACCTATATATCTATATAGGTAAAATATAGAGAGAAAGAGAGAGAAAGAGAGAACGCCATATATATATGTATATATATATCACTATATAATATATATATATATTTCTTATATTATATATATATATATAAATATTATTATTATTAGTATTGTTATTATTATATATATATGTATATTATATGGCTCTTTCAATATGTAAATATATACAGGGTGAGTTTCATAAGGTGTCTCAAACTTTATTTTAACATAGATGAGATCATTACAAACAAAAGTTGCAAATATACATTGGGGATATTTTCAATAGTTTACGAGATATAAATTGTTAAAGTTGGTCCAATCGGAGCGCGCCGGGAAGCGTTGGACCCGCCCACTCCCCGCCCTAGCAGCCAATGCCCGAGAAATAAGAATGACTGCGTATTAATATAATAAATAAAATTGACTGCTTTGAATTTTACAATCCCAAATGTAACGCCCTATACTATACTATCTCTACGGCTAGGGCGGCAGTGGGCGGGCCCAATGCTTCTCGGAGCGTTCTGATTGGATCAACTTTAAAAATTGATATCTCGGAAACTATTACAAATAGCCCTAATGTATATTTGCAACTTTTGTTTGTAATGATCCTATCTACCTTAGAGTAAAGCCTGTTACACCTTATGAAATTCACCCTGTATATATATATAGTAAAAGGGCTATATAATAGTCATATATACACCAATTTTATATATCTATGGACTTATACGGTTCTTGCATTGTGCATCTACATAAGCAAGGCGGTTTTCCCATTATGGGAGCGTACCAGGGACATTGTTATGAAAAAAAACAAATAAAAAAATAATTAATATATGCGTAGCCAACAAATGTCAGATTAAATTTTATTATTTTTCACTTTGATCGTCGAGTGGACGATGACAAGGTCAGGAATAACATCGATTAACGATTAATAATTCATAATTAATACGTAATGATAATAAAACGATGAATTTTATTAATAATTTTCGTTGAATTAAAATTATTTCGAATCAACGATTGTTTAATTGTGATTGTCGTCGAATCAACGAAATATCGTGTGTTTTTTTTTCTTTTTTTTTTATAAATTTCTAACGAACTTTTAACGACGTTCGATGATTTTCGTTTTTTACGAACGGTAACACGCTCGATGGAATTTAATACAAACCGGTCGCCGACCTAGCGACACGAGATCAAACGAAAAAAATTCAAGTTCGTAAATCACCGAATCATCACGAACAAAAAAAAACAAAAAAAACATTTGAAAATTAAAAAAAACCTTGAAAATTTTCTCAAACTACGATTTTTTTTGCATAATTCGCTATTGAAACCGTCGAGTGAAAACAAATATTTTGCTTTTTTGCCCTTGTAAACATTTCTTGTTTATCGTTTCATTTAGTTTCTCGAAAGAATGATTCGCTAATGATGTCGCGGGTACGATGTAAAAAAAAAGGAAAATAAAAATATTATCGATAACCCCCCCCCCCCCCCCCCCCCCGCCTCGCTACGAATATTTCGATGTTTTCACCAGGGTCAAAACGTCTAGGACGTTGCCGGTTCGATTACGTGCGAGAGGGTCCGTATCTCATTCGGTCGGTGATTCCGAGTTTCGACAGCCTCTCTCTCTCTCTCTCTCTCCCTCTCTCGCCCCTCTCGCCCGCCCGCCACCCTTTTCCTACTCTCTCATTCTCTCTCTCTCCCTCTCTCTCACTTCTGGTACCTTTCTCTCTCTCTCTCTATCTCTCTTCCTCTCTAGCTCCACCCCCCCCCCTCTCCCGCTCTCGCCCTCTCTCTCTCTATAACTTCTCGTGGGTAGTTTCGTTCATTCTTAATAGCGGAACACGCGTGTAGGTGTGACTCGCCACCAGTCACAGATACGCTTCTATAAGTCCGTTCTCAATCGTTTCTCCCATTCTCCTCTCTCTCTCTCTCTTTCTCTCTCTTTTTTTCTAGGACATCGAGAGTCTCTCTACGTGTGGGATATACGGCACAGAATCGACCTCGGCAGAGTGGGTCGACCTTTTTTTCTTCTCCGTCTTCTTTTTTTTCCTCCTTTTCTCGTTCTCTTTTTGCCCGGTAGAGGCAAATTTGTCTGGCTTCGTGTATGTGTGTGTGTGTGTGAGTGGAGGCCGCGCATCGACCTTTCAACTTCTTCGTGGTTGATTATAGCGACCGTTGGGCACTCGAGGAATTTCACGAGTTCGATGACTTTCGAGTCATTATCGACCAATCGTTTAATGACAATAACAATAATAATAATTTAAAAATATCATTTTCGTTTAAATATCAATAGTATTATATTCTTAATGAAAATAATAATAATAATGTAGATAACTAATTATAATAATAATATTGATAACTGGAATAATAATAATATTATTATTATTAAACATTGTGCGACGATAACAATATTTCAGTTTAATTAATATTAATACTTATTATATTTCCAATAATAATAATAATAACATTATTATTATTAAACTGATAATAATAATATTATTATTAAAATAATATTGTTATTAAAATAATAATAATGTTATTATCTGATAATAATAATAATAGTATTATAATAAAAATAATATTATTATTATTGTTATTATCAGTAAGAAGTTTAATAATAATAATAATATTATAATTAAACTAATAATAGTATTATTATTATTAAACTTTATATGACAACAGTAATAACAATATTGTTATTTTTCGTAAATTCTCGTTGAAAAAAAGATTGAATCTTCGTATTCACGATTAACGAATAAATTAAAATTAGTCCAAAATAACAATCGGATCGTATCCACGGAAATTTTAATGGTCGGCTTCGTTTGAACGTATTCAGAATTTAACTATCGGCCGAGGGTCTCTCGACGATGTTAACGAAAGACAGAAGGAAACGGAGACAAAGAGAGATTGATTGAGAAACGACGAAAGGGGAGCGCTCGATGGACAAGCGACTCGGAGTTTCTGTAAAGAGAGAGAGAGAGAGAGAGTGAGAGAGGGGAACAGGCTCTTCGAGAATAGATAGCGAGTTGAAATCCGCGCGTCATTCGTCGCACGCCAACTTTCTCTCTCTCTCTCTCTCTCCCCCACCCCTCTCTCTCTCACTCTCTCCCTCTCTTTCTCTCACTCTCGTTCCCTTTCCATTTTTCTCTTCCCGTCTCACTCTCTATGTCTTCTCGTGGATTATGTTCTCGAGCTTTGGCTCGTAGCACGTGTACCAAAATAATGTTCAATTTCCAAATTCGTTATGCACGTTTTTCCTCGAAATATCCCGCGTAATAATTCGCCCTGTCTCCCACCAACGGAAAACGAATTCACGAAGAATCCCACGAGGGAGAAATTGTCCAATTATAAACCTAACTCGTTTCAATCGCATCCTTCTTCCAAATCCAATAATCTCGAATCTCAAGTCTAATTTCAATTTTTCCTTAATTTCGTTTTTTATACTTAACGATTTTTTTTAAAATCATTTTAACCGATTTTTTTTTATCAAAACGAGTGCAAGATTTTTTTTTATCAAAACGAGTGCAAGATTTTCGATTAAAATTGATAAAGCGAATTAATTCTCGTCGATAAAGTTCTTGCCAAAAAAATTATTTTTTTCTTCGTCGTTATCCAACGTCCGCCTCCTCTTTCTTTCCTTCCACGTTCGCTCTCAGCGTGTCTCATCTCATCTCGTTTCGTTCCCCCGGATCGGCGCGCGATGCGTTTCGGTGTTTCGTTGCGCAGAGCGTCGTCGAGCCAGACGACCGGCGCCATAAGGAATCCCCACTCGCACACAAACACACGCGCATAAACGCACGAGCAACATTCTCTCGTCCATCGAAGCTTCGCGTTGCTCTCGCATCAGTCGCTCGGTTTTGTCCTCGCGGAGGTTTAACGATTTGTTCCACGATCGCCATTTTGAAAATTCCTAGCTCGATGATATCCTCAAAAAAAAGGAGTAAAGAAAAAGGATTTTAAAAAATGAATGAAGAAATAAGATTAAAAAAAATGAATGAAGAAACGAGATTTTAAAAAATGAATGAAGAAACAAGATTTTAAAAAATGAATGAAGAAACAAGATTTTTAAAAAATGGATAAAAAGAAGAAAGAAGTTCGTTCTCTCGAGATCGAGATCGGTATTTCCCCCTTAAGAGTCAGTGTAACTGGCGATGAGCTACTTGCACTTCGAAAACGGGATCCGTAAATTGTTCGGCACTGAGCAACCGATCGTCTTAAAATTTGGAGGGTACATAGAGAATCATGGCACAAAGTGCATGACAGTCTTTTTTTTCCAAAATTTTGAAAAATTTTTTGCAGATTCAGTTACCACCGGAAATTTTTTTTCAAAATTTTGGAAAAATAAGACTGTCATGCACTTTATGCCATAATTCTCTATGTATCCTCCAAATTTTAAGGCGATCGGTTGCTCAGTGCCGGACAATTTACGGATCCCGTTTTCGAAGTGCGCTTCGAAAACGGGATCCGTAGTGCGCTTCGAAAACGGGATCCGTAGTGCGCTTCGAAAACGGGATCCGTAAATTGTCCGGCACTGAGCAACCGATCGCCTTAAAATTTGGAGGGTACATAGAGAATCATGGCACAAAGTGCATGACAGTCTTATCTTTCCAAAATTTTGAAAAAATTTTTGCAGATTCAGTTACCACCGGAAATTTTTTTTCAAAATTTTGGAAAAATAAGACTGTCATGCACTTTGTGCCATAATTCTCTATGTATCCTCCAAATTTTAAGGCGATCGGTTGCTCAGTGCCGGACAATTTACGGATCCCGTTTTCGAAGTGCAAGTAGCTCGTCGTCAGTTAGACTGACTCTTAAGAGGGATTTTCTCGCGTTCGTATAATTCGCGTCCACCGGTCGAAAAGAGAGAGACGGATTTTTCTTTTTCCGCCTCGCTCATTTACTTTATCGTTGACTTGGCGCCACGATTACACAGGAAATCCCCTTCGGACGGATAAATATATTGTCCGATCGTTGATCACGGGCACGCTCGAGCGCGGATGCTCGATCGACCGAGACCGAATGATCCATCGTCAGCGCTTCTTCGATGATACCCGACGTATAATTGAATCGAGCCGCGCAAGACGATACGTAAACGAGAGAATTCTTCAAGGTTCGATCTTTAAATGAATGATTTCAATGTTTTTCCTAACTTTCCTTAAAAATTTGTGAAAAAAATTTGTTTTTTTTTTCTGGACGTTTTCGTCTACTTCGACAAGAGTTTCGTCCATTTCCAATGAGAAAAAGGGTCTGATAGAATTCTTCCAGAAACGTCTGGACACCAGCTGCTTAAGGGGATGGAAAATGAATCATCGACAAGAAAATTAAATTTTTTTCCAACGATAATTTATGAAAATTGAAAATATTGTTATTACTGTTGTCATACAATGTTTAATAATTGTAATATTGTTTTAGTTATTATTATTATTATTTATATCAGTCTAATAATCATAATGTCATTATTATTATTGAAAATGTAATATTATTATTATTATTACCAGTTTAATATTAATAATGTCATTATTATGATTAACAATATAAAATTATTATTATTTTAGTTATTAATATTATTATTATTATTATTATATTATTATATTTTACATTTATATATTTTTTACAAATATATTTTACAACTTAAATAATATTAATATTAATAATATTAATATTTTTTACAAATATATTGTACAATTTAAATAATAATAATATAATATTTTAAATAATAATAATGACATTATTAGGACGATATATATATATATCGTTGTACTTATCTGACTCAAAACCCGCCGGGTCGGCAGACACTCGGCGCCACGAGGAAACCCCTTGATGCATCTCGGCATGCGGGAATGAGTTAGTGAGAGGGAGAGAGAGGGAGTAAAAGAGCGCGAGAGGGGGGAGGGGGGATTTGCATCTCCGCTTCTCCACAGTAGCGTGAATCTCATTACAGCAGCTCTAACGCTTTTCCACCCGAGTCCATTCATTTAAATTCACGTGTGTTTGTACCAACGGCTAGTCCCTATATGTATTATTCGAGACGACCCTACCGCGGATTAACTCGCATGGTTTGTATAGCGATTCGGAATTTGGTAAAAATGAAAGTGTTCTCTTAATAATTTTAACACTTTTTAAAAATTGTAATAATAATTTTTTCTATTTTAATTTTTATTAATTACACCCTGAATTATTATTGTTGTTATTAGATTTGTTTTTCTTTGTTAATAACAATTTTCTCTATTTTTATTTTTATTAATTACACTCTGAACTATTATTGCTGCTATTAGATTCGTTTTTCTTTGTTAATAACAAGTTTTTCTATTTTAATTGTTATTAATTACACTCTGAACTATTATTGTTGCGATCAGATTTTTTTTTCTTTGTAATGACAATTTTTTCTATTTTACTTTTTATTAATTACACTCTGAATTATTATTGATGTGATCAGATTTTTTTCCTTGTAATAACAATTTTTTCTATTTTTATTTTTATTAATTACACTCTAAATTATTATTGATGTGATGGGATTTTTTTTCTTTGTAATAACAATTATTTCTATTTTTATTTTTATTAATTACACCCTGAATTATTATTGTTGCTATCAGATTTGTTATTCTTTGTTAATAACAATTTGTTCTATTTTAATTTTTATTAATTATACCCTGAATTATTATTGTTGCGATAAAATGTTTTTTTCTTCATAATAATAATTATTTCTATTTTAATTTTGATTAATTACACCCTAAATTATTATTATTGCAATCAGATTATTCTTTCCCGTTCTAATAATAATTTTTTCGTTTCTAATTGATTACTAATAACGTTCCCAAATTCATTCGAAAACAAAATGGCCGCGTGACATTTTCCCCCTCGCTTTAGTCACGTGGCGATAACCTCAAACCTGGAATACCCTTGAAAAGAGAAGAAAAAAACAACCACAAGTCAGTACGACTCTCTTGATGACGCAACTAAACGTCGACGTCACGTCGAAAGTATGAAAAACTCCAACCGGACGTAAGATGCGACGTAACGTCGCGCGTCCGACCGAAATAATCTTCGTTCGTCTCGCTACGAGCTTAATAACTCCGGTGTGTACGAGGCTTAAGGATCCTTGCGTAATAATCCTCACTGGCATATTAAACTACTCGACACACACACACACACACACACACACACACACACACACATATACATCATAAGCCAAGTGACGTAGGAGAGATAAGAAAAAGCCTTGAACGAAGGCCTCGTCGCGATTCCAAGCTCCCCCTCCCCTCTTCTACCGCTAATAATTGAAAAATTGCCACAATTCATCATCGTCCACAACTTGACAAATGAATTTCATCTCTCAATTCTCCCTCTTTCACATTCAAACGTCGCTACAACAATCCTAACATTTCCGTAAAAAAAAATAAAAATAAACCATTCATTAAAAAAAATTATCGACCGTCGGTAATGTAGGAATCTTGACCAGCTGATGGTAAATCGAAGAGGAATGAGTGAGAGAGAGACAGAGCGCGCCGAAAAAAAAACAAAACTTAAATCAGCGCGAGGGAATGACGCATGGGGCGCTGCTCGTATCGGTGTGAACGTGGCTTCGCGTGCGAGGCGATCTCGCGGGAGAGAATTCTATTCCTGAGTCCCCGGGTCAAGCGAGAATAGCCTCGTTGTGTGTATATATATAAGAAGCGACGAGAGAGAGAGAATCGAGAGGGCTTCCCCAATCCCCAGGGCGGACTTGCTCGCTCAACTTCTCTCGTTTTTTTTTTAATTTTATTATTTTTGTTTCATTTCTTCTTCTTCTTGTTCTTCTTGGTTTTGCTCGCTCAACTTATCTCGTTTTTTTTTTTTAATTTTTTTATTTTTGTTTCATTTCTTCTTCTTCTTGTTCTTCTTCTTGTTCTTCTTGGTTTGGCTCTGTCGCACGCATGACGGTCTCCGAAGCGACGAAAGGCGACGGAGAATCCGAGTACCGAGTACGCGTGTAACTCGCGTGTGCGCCGTAGGTGGCGCATCGTCGTTTTCTTTTGCCCCCACTACGCCATCTAGCGGTCGAGCGGGGCGAACGCCGGCGCGACCGCTCTTTCTTGGTTCTCGGTTGTGTGTGTGTGTGTCTCTCTCTCTCTCTCTCTCTCTCTTTAGCTCTCGGCCTACCTACGACCTTCCTTCGAAAGTATGAAGCGCGGAGAGCTCCTGGCTCTCTCGCGGGATCGCTGGACCGTACGTGGATGTGCCCGAGTGGCTATTTCTGACTCTTCTCAACGGGTCCGTACCTCACGAGTGTGAGAAAGTAACGACTCGTACGTGTGGGACTGTAACGACGTATATATATACGTTGGGTAGCAGTGATGTATGGGGCGTTCTAGAACGAGAGTTCCATGACCCGCGACTTCTGAGATTTTGTCTCCGATCATCACTTTGTTATCATTATTTTCCATCAAAAAACTACGCAATTTTGTTGATAAACGGTTTTTGTTAATTTTACAATAATAATAAGGAAAGTAATTTAAATACTATTAGGCTAAAAAATTAAATACCTTAAGCTCTTACGTGCCAGCTGAGATTTTGTGTCCGATCATTTTTTTTTAAAATTATTATTCATCTAAAAAGTGTGCAATTTTTTTGGCAAACGGTTTTTGTCAATTTTACAATAATTATAAGGAAAATAATTAAAACACTATTTAAAAGGCTAAACAGATTTTAATAAAATATTTGAATAAATGATTGATGATAATTGATCAATGATTTGAATAAATGAAAAAAAATAATTAAATAAAACATTTTTGACATAAAAAGCATGCAGTTTTTTTGTAAACGATCTTTGTTAATTTTTCAAAAAAAAAAAAAAAAAAGTAATAATAATTGAAACACTATTTTTAAATCTAAAAAAATTTAAAGAGCTTAGCTTGTACGTATCATCTAAGATTTTATCTCCAATCATCTTTCTTTATAATTATTTTCGATCTAAAAAGCATGCAGTTTGTTTAACAAATTATTTCCTCCAATTTAAAAATAATAAAAAAAAACTAATTAAAAAATCCTTCACAAGCTACAAATCACAGTTAAAAAATCTGAAAATATTCCTAGAGCTCGACCTCGTGCAAATCATATAAAAAAAAAAAGAAATGAGCAATAAAATTCTCGAGTCAATTTGCGTTTCTCGTCGCTCATACGCGCATGCGCGTGCACTAGTTCACAAAGCCCGCGAGATCTTACAGATGGCGCCACTACGACTGTAACTCAGGCTCGCAGCTGCGCACTTCTTTACGATTTTACGAGCTGGAAGAACGCGAAAAAAAAGTAAACGAACAAAAAAAGAAAAAAAAAAAACAGAAACGACATCGAGTAATCGCGAATGAAAATCCGACGAATTATATTCCGAAGCTACGCGCTCGATTAGTTACGATCGAGCGGATTTTCCGCCGGGATTTTATAAAATTTCTCTCGTCCCGATACGTTGAACTTTACGAATATAGAAAACGAATACGGTTATGCCTCGATAAATATTTAACGACATTTCGAGTAACGAGTGAAGCATACACACACACGCACACGTGTATTTTTATTTCGGTATACGAATCCATCCATCTTGCATAAAATTGATATTACGTTGGTAGCCCACATGGAAACGTGAGAATATTCGTAACGAAACGAACGAAAAGATGAAGTTTTCATGTAGCGCCAGTTTTCTGCAACGGTAGAATACGCTCTATTTCTGACTTATTCTTAACGACCCGAGCGATGACGAGAGCGTTAATAAATAGCGAGAGAGAGAGAGAGAGAAAGAGAGAGAGAGAGAGAGAGAGAGAGAGAGAGAGAGAGAGAGAATAACGTCGAGCGTCAGTCACGTGGTGTCAGAGACGAGAGTGCTGCCACCTATCGGGAAGTAACGTTATTTGCAATTGCACATGTCTATTCATCTCTCTGTCTCACTGGCTGATCTTCCGACATCGTTGGCGACCTGGAAACGAGCCACGTAACAGTAAAAATAACATTAACAAAAAAAAAAAAAAAGAGAAAATTGTAATTTTGATATTTTTTTCAATCAATGTTAAAGAATTTTTCCAACCGGTTTGTTCTTTCCCACGCGACGGATATCGATGAATGAGGATAACAGAATCGTAAGAAATAATGCGCAGGTGGACGACGGCTAATTTAACGTGCCTCCGCGTCTTCTGACGTTGCGCAAACGTCATAACTCGTAATTGTCCCACATGCGCATTGAAATATTCTGAATTTACACGCTGGAGAGAGAGAGAGAGAGAGATGGAGGAGACAGCTTCTGCGTGGCTGGGATGATGCAGCGCTCGTTATTTTGAACGCCTGTCAATGGCACATGACTAGTCGTAGTCGCCAATAGGCGGAAGAATATTTATGTGGAGGGAAGGAGAGAGAGAGGGAGAGGAAGAGGGAGGGAGGGGGAGAATCATCAAAGCCGTTGTTCGCGACTTCTCTAGCGTTCCAGGATCGATGATTAATCGTTCGCGTCGAATTAAACACGACGATAGCCGATGAGTTAATTTTATTAGAGATTTGACCCAAATCCATAAATCGATGGAACTAGCGAGAGAAGATTTCTTAAAAAGCCTAAATTCGTAATAACCGAATATAAGGAATGAATAATAAAAAAAAAAAAAAAAAAACAAGACACATCAATGCCAACAATTCTCGAGAGATCCGCGACAATATTTCCCACGAGAGAATCGCGCTCGATTCCGTAAATTCCGTATTTACCCGATCGGTTAACCACTTTTACCTTCCTTCTCGGTAAAAATCTAGTCAGTCCCGGTTTCGTCGAGTAGTTTGCAGCTGGGTAAGGTAACGCATGCGCGGTGAAGGCGCGCATGCGCGTGCGCAGCCGCGAGCACGCCCTATATGCGCGTGAATCATCGGGGACGCGCTCGGCCACGCGCAGCGGTGACGCTGGCGCTCGAGCATGCGCGAACGCCCGCGCATGCGCGAAACATGTCGCGAGAGCTAGAAACTAAGGAATCGGTGAAACGAGAAGCGTAAGAAGAGGAGGAAAAGAAGAAGAAGAAGGAGGAATTCAAGCCGTATACGCCGTTCTTGGCTTGACTTCGAACTCTCCTTTTGTTTTCCACCATCTTTTCAATCCTACGCTCTTGGCACAGTCGTCAATGTCCAATTAACACTGTCTTTTTGTAACGTCTTTCTCTCGACTCTAAAGTATGCAACTCGCTATCTAAAGTATAAAATTTGTTGTTTTTGTTGCAGCTTTTACACGTCCAACGGTCCATGCATCACTGACGACGTTACCTATGGAACTTGTACATTCGATCTTCTAGTAGCCTGATTTCCACGCTCTACCCAGCCGCCTATCGTCCCGTGGCCAGTAGCCCATTTCACACTCGAGACATCGAATAGCCCCAAGCGTTGGATCATTCGGCAACGCGTAGCTCGACCTAACCTCAATCTTATCAAACGTAACTGCACGTGGAGAAATGCGGTGGGACCAGCTTCCTATCGCTTTGTATAGGACGTTACTACAATCGTTCCATACCTACCTGCAGACATTTGATAATGGACCAGCCAGAACTAGATTCCTGGCCCTCTATCTAATTGTCAGTAGCAATGGCTACTCCTGTCTTCCATCAAGATCCCTCGTGGCTTGTTTCATCCGTCTGTTCCACGGATGATCTCCCATGTCAGCAGTAAGATCTTCCTCCACAGCCTGGAGCAAGGGGCAGCGTTAATGCAAACAGTACTCACCAGGGGGAGCTGACACTCCGCAGTCCCTGGCTTGTCTTCCTTGGAAGGTTAGGACGGTGTTACCAATATGAGAAAACAGAAACTGAAAGCTATTGGTCTGTGAGACTGGTAGCATACTAGCGCCATCTATTGATCGAGAACGAACCTACCCAAGGGAAAGAACCTGAGTTATCGAATACAATCCATTTTCAACGACGGCATTATAATTCTTCGTTAATTTCAGGTCGCTCTTCGGAGTTAAAAACCTTCGACTTTGGTTGAATCTTCAACGAACCGTTGAGCCCATCGACATCCACCGTTCACCAGCAGTTTACCAACGTTGCAATTTTATGTGCCCTGGTTGGCAGCGTTGCTCTACATCACTTCGACCAATCAGAATCGTGTCAAGCGAGACACAGGCTTTCAGCGTTGACTGTCACCCCTCTGGTGACCGACAGTGGAACCTCCCGGGACTTGGACACCACGTGCGCTTCGTCCTACTGACACAAGGCGTTGCTTCCCCGTCCCTGGACTCGCTAGAGACGAATTCCCCTGGAGGACATCACGTGTCGCTGTCCCATCCCAACTTCGACTAGGTTAACGATCTTACGTGTGACCAATGCTCGTACCTTTCCTATATATGTTTATATACCACAGGGCCAATCGGATCGTGAATGTGCGAATGGAACGAGAAACATTGCCGAGCGATATGAGTGCGTGTGTCGCGAGAACACGCCACGGAAACCACGGGAAAAAATACAAGCCGGTGTTAAAAACACACAGGGGCAAGACACACGTATGTAGGCTTAGGTGGTATTGGTATCGTCGTAGTCGTCGTCGTTGGTCGTCTCGCATGGTGGGGTTCTTGGCGTCAGTCTGTCGGGCCTCCCTGTTTCACTCTCCTTTCCCTCCGTGCTGGCCTCTGAAGAGACTGTTGGGAATCGAGTCTCTCTCCCTCTCTCTCTCTCTCTTCGAGCTACTCTCTTAGCAGAGCGTTTCTCACTGCGACCGCTCTCTTTCACTCTCGGCCGCGCACACCGACGCGAACCCGACCAGACACCGACCGGATCCGTATCACGGACACCCCGATTTGCGTGTGGGATGACGATGCGCCCATCTTCGCTGCGAAATAACGCCTTATGGCTTGTTTTTCTTTGTTATTATTATTATTATTATTATTATTGTCATTTTTTTTTCAGAAAATTGGTTCTTAAGTGCTTTTCTTCGTAGTTGTTTTTCACAACGATTATTTTTTGTTTGTTTCTTTCTCAATCAAGGACGACTCGTGGTCGGATTTTCCATAGAGATCGGTAATGTGCAACACCGGTATATAATTCGATCGAGGGTGATGGGGAAGGAGGAAAATCTGAGGAACGTCTGAGAAAGCACCCCGAGCTTTCATTCCTCCGTTTGGTTTTTTCCCAATCAAGGACGACTCGTGGTCCGATTTTCCATAGGGATCGGTAATGTGCAACACCGGTATATAATTCGATCGAGGGTGATGGGGAAAGAGGAAAATCTGAGGTATATCTGAGAAAACACCTCGAGCTTGCGTTCCTCTGTTTGGTTTTTGCCCAATCAAAGACGACTCGTGGTCTGATTTTCCATAGGGATTGGCAATGCGTAAAACCGGTATATAATTCGATCGAGGATAATGGGAAAGGGGAAAAATTTGAGGATCGTCTGAGAAAACACCCCGAGCTTTCATCTGTTTCCTCTGTTTGGTTTTTTCCCAATCAAGGACGAGTCGCACTCCGATTTTCCATAGGAATCGGTAATGCACAAAACCGGTATATATCCGATCGAGGGTGATAGGGAGGGAGGAAAATCTGAGGAACATCTGAGAAAACACCTCAAGTTTGCGATCGTCCGGGATGACCTTCGCAGAATGTCGTTACCTTACCCTCGTGCATAAAATCGGCGATCCTCGTGTTCGTAAGATTATTTTGTGGTGTGTCCGGTTT
>CAXFZK010000216.1:7500-10000 GCA_964007305.1 Netelia melanura
GAGAGGGCCACGTGGAGGTGTCGCGCCGGTTCGTACCCATATCCGCAGCAGGTCTCCAAGGTAAAGAGCCTCTAGTCGATAGACTAATGTAGGTAAGGGAAGTCGGCAAATTGGATCCGTAACTTCGGAATAAGGATTGGCTCTGAGGAGCGGGGCGCGTCGGGCTTGTTAGGGAAGCGGGTTTGGCTAACGTGCCGGGCCTGGGCGAGGTGAACGCAGGCGCGATCTCGGTTGTGCTTGTTGGAATCCGAGCTCGGTCCCGTGCCTTGGCCTCCCGCGGATCTTCCTTGCTGCGAGGCTTCCTTGGCGGTTTGCGCCGTCTTGGTCGTCCTCTTCGGCCGCCATTCAACGCTCAGCTCAGAACTGGCACGGACTAGGGGAATCCGACTGTCTAATTAAAACAAAGCATTGCGATGGCCCTCGCGGGTGTTGACGCAATGTGATTTCTGCCCAGTGCTCTGAATGTCAACGTGAAGAAATTCAAGCAAGCGCGGGTAAACGGCGGGAGTAACTATGACTCTCTTAAGCGAAGGGGCGCCGGCTTAACCGGCGTTTGGGGAGTGACGCCCCCACGTCCTGAGTCTAAAGTCTCTCGGGGGACCTTCTGTCCCCCGAAGGCAAGTGCCAACTGTGCAGCTAGCCGCCGCCGCGCTACCTTGGAGCTACCAGGAGCGCGTCGGTGGCTACAGACGCAGCACTGGTTGTGGGCCTATGCCGGCGGGAAGTTACCGCCGGTGGGCGTTGGATGCGTTTCCGGGAGACTAGCTCCAGGGGACGCTCGCGGGATCGAGGTCACGGAATCCCCATCTGGGACCGGGACGGGCCGAAGTACCTGGCCATTTGTTCGTTAAAGACGTGTCGGAGCGTCGAGATAGGGCTTTAAAAATCAAAACAATGAATAGAGACAACTTAGAATTAGCCTCGGACGCGGGGGACTCCGATCCCGAGTCCCCCGTGGCCGGTTTACCGGCTGTAGATCACGGGATCAATGGTGACGGACTGGCGTGTCTTAGGAATATGAGAGTCGTAATCCCCGTTCCGTTAGGGGACGGGGACACGCGGTGTGAGGTCTGCCTGCGGCGTGACCAAATAAGAGCTTTTCTCACTTTGAGGGAGCTCGTTAAGCACTTCAAAGAGCAACACCGGGAGGTGTGCATCTCACTGAGATGCAACCGGTGCACGCGGGACTTTCCCGGTCTTAATAACTGGAACGGTCATAAAAATCGCTGTGGCGGACCTCGCCCCGCATTAGTGCATGAGTTTGCATGTGGGGCATGCGACAGGTCTTTCCCGACGGAGCGAGGACGTTCGCAGCACGAAAGGTGGCAACACCCCGTGCTGCGAAATGAAAATAGAGTTAGGGAGTACCAGCGGGAGGGTTTGCCAGGGAGGCGCCCTTACGTATGGACTCCAGAGGAAATAGAACGCCTAAGGGCTCTTAATGAAATCTATAAAAATCATAGGCAGCCAAATAAAGAGCTGCAGCGGTACTTCCCGGGAAAGACCTGTAAGCAGATTTCGGACAGAAGGCGCGCGCTCGCTCCCCCCGAAGGGGGAGAGCGGGCGCGGCCTGCCGAGATCGTAGGGGTTTTGCGTGGGGGAGAGGGAAGAGGCCGCGTGGACCAGCCCCGAGGGGGGAGGGATGTTCCTCCTCCCGACGGGGTGGAAAGCGCGGTAATGGACCGGCGGGGGGACGGCGGCGGATCATACCCGCCGCCGTCCCCACCTGTGGTCAGGGTGCATGTCATGCCGGTGCTTGGTCGGGATGAAAGTGACGTTGAGGGGGGCGGAGGCGAGTCAGATCCGCCGCCGTCCCCACCAGCGGCTCGGGATGGTATGGCGGAACCCGGGTTGGTCGGTACGGATGACCCGCCGGCGACTGCCGTCGGGTCGTCAAGCTATAGCCATCCCCATGCGGGGACGTTGTTGGAATGGAAGGAACGTATGTCCGGGGCGGTCGGCCGCGGCGGGTATCCCCGGTCGTCCCGCGTCGCGGGTGCCGGGGCCCTCCTGGAGAGGTGCTGTCACGCGGGTGGGGGTGTTCCGGGTGCGCTGGGAGAGGAGTTAGATGCCTTCGTGGAGAGGACGCTGCCCGAGGTGTGGTTCGGCGCCGGGCGTCGCCCTGCCGGCACTGTCCGCCGGGCTGGTCTCGAACCAGCAGAGCCGGCGGCGGAGGGGGCCGGGCGGCGACGCGCGCGTGGTCAGGGGCGGCCTCCGAACCACGATGCGCGGAAGCGCTTCGCCTACGCGCGCTGCCAGGACTTGTACAAGAACTGCCCGCAGAGGCTCGCGGATCTGGCGGTGAGGGGAGACTTCTCATTTGCCGAGGGGAAGCGAGACCTGCCGAGGATAGTGGACATCAGGCGACTGTACGGGGCGCTGTGGGGTGCTTCCGGCCCCCGTGGCGCGTGGGCGTCCGGGCGTGGTGCCGCGGTCGCCGCTGTTAGTATTATAGAGTTTTTCGGTCCGATAACCCCGGGGGAAGTCAAAAATAGATTAA
>CAXFZK010000216.1:15000-17500 GCA_964007305.1 Netelia melanura
TCCACGCGTCTTCTCCCAAGCTCCGATCGGTCTACGCGTCGTCGCCGAGCCCCGATCGGTCTACGCGCCCGACCAACACTAGAGACGACGCGAAAAAAAGTTTAATTTTTTTTTTTTTTTTTTTCCCTCTCTGCAATCACGTTCAATGCTCCAGAGCAGAACTTCGTGCCGAGTCGGGGCGCGCGTCGGATATACGCCCCGATCGGTCCACGCGCCGTCTTCGAGCCCCGATCGGTCTACGCGTCGTCTCCTAAGCCCCGATCGGTCTACGCGTCGTCTCCGAGCCCCGATCGGTCTACGCGTCGTCTCCGAGCCCCGATCGGTCTACGCGCCGTCTCCGAGCCCCGATCGGTCTACGCGCCCGACCAACACTAGAGACGACGCAAAAAAAAGTTGAATTTTTGTTTTTTTTTTTTTTTTTCCCCATCTACAATCAAGTTCAATGCTCTAGAGCAGAACTTCGTGCCGAGTCGGGGCGCGCGTCGGATATACGCCCCGATCGGTCCACGCGCCGTCTTCGAGCCCCGATCGGTCTACGCGTCGTCTCCTAAGCCCCGATCGGTCTACGCGTCGTCTCCGAGCCCCGATCGGTCTACGCGTCGTCTCCGAGCCCCGATCGGTCTACGCGCCGTCTCCGAGCCCCGATCGGTCTACGCGCCCGACCAACACTAGAGACGATTCAAAAAAAAGTTGAATTTTTTTTTTTTTTTTTTTTTTTCCCTCTCTACAATCAAGTTCAATGCTCTAGAGCAGAACTTCGTGCCGAGTCGGGGCGCGCGTCGGATATACGCCCCGATCGGTCCACGCGCCGTCTTCGAGCCCCGATCGGTCTACGCGTCGTCTCCTAAGCCCCGATCGGTCTACGCGTCGTCTCCGAGCCCCGATCGGTCTACGCGTCGTCTCCGAGCCCCGATCGGTCTACGCGCCGTCTCCGAGCCCCGATCGGTCTACGCGCCCGACCAACACTAGAGACGACGCAAAAAAAAGTTGAATTTTTTTTTTTTTTTTTTTTTTTCCCTCTCTACAATCAAGTTCAATGCTCTAGAGCAGAACTTCGTGCCGAGTCGGGGCGCGCGTCGGATATACGCCCCGATCGGTCCACGCGCCGTCTTCGAGCCCCGATCGGTCTACGCGTCGTCTCCTAAGCCCCGATCGGTCTACGCGTCGTCTCCGAGCCCCGATCGGTCTACGCGCCCGACCAACACTAGAGACGACGCAAAAAAAAGTTGAATTTTTTTTTTTTTTTTTTTTTTTCCCTCTCTACAATCAAGTTCAATGCTCTAGAGCAGAACTTCGTGCCGAGTCGGGGCGCGCGTCGGATATACGCCCCGATCGGTCCACGCGCCGTCTTCGAGCCCCGATCGGTCTACGCGTCGTCTCCTAAGCCCCGATCGGTCTACGCGTCGTCTCCGAGCCCCGATCGGTCTACGCGTCGTCTCCGAGCCCCGATCGGTCTACGCGCCGTCTCCGAGCCCCGATCGGTCTACGCGCCCGACCAACACTAGAGACGATGCAAAAAAAAGTTGAATTTTTTTTTTTTTTTTTTTTTTCCCTCTCTACAATCAAGTTCAATGCTCTAGAGCAGAACTTCGTGCCGAGTCGGGGCGCGCGTCGGATATACGCCCCGATCGGTCCACGCGCCGTCTTCGAGCCCCGATCGGTCTACGCGTCGTCTCCTAAGCCCCGATCGGTCTACGCGTCGTCTCCTAAGCCCCGATCGGTCCACGCGTCGTCTCCTAAGCCCTGATCGGTCCACGCGTCGTCTCCTAAGCCCCGATCGGTCTACGCGTCGTCTCCGAGCCCCGATCGGTCTACGCGTCGTCTCCGAGCCCCGATCGGTCTACGCGCCGTCTCCGAGCCCCGATCGGTCTACGCGCCCGACCAACACTAGAGACGATGCAAAAAAAAAGTTGAATTTTTTTTTTTTTTTTTTTTTTCCCTCTCTACAATCAAGTTCAATGCTCTAGAGCAGAACTTCGTGCCGAGTCGGGGCGCGCGTCGGATATACGCCCCGATCGGTCCACGCGCCGTCTTCGAGCCCCGATCGGTCTACGCGTCGTCTCCTAAGCCCCGATCGGTCTACGCGTCGTCTCCGAGCCCCGATCGGTCTACGCGCCCGACCAACACTAGAGACGACGCAAAAAAAAGTTGAATTTTTTTTTTTTTTTTTTTTTTCCCCCTCTACAATCAAGTTCAATGCTCTAGAGCAGAACTTCGTGCCGAGTCGGGGCGCGCGTCGGATATACGCCCCGATCGGTCCACGCGCCGTCTTCGAGCCCCGATCGGTCTACGCGTCGTCTCCTAAGCCCCGATCGGTCTACGCGTCGTCTCCGAGCCCCGATCGGTCTACGCGCCCGACCAACACTAGACGACGCAAAAAAAAGTTGAATTTTTTTTTTTTTTTTTTTTTTCCCTCTCTACAATCAAGTTCAATGCTCTAGAGCAGAACTTCGTGCCGAGTCGGGGCGCGCGTCGGATATACGCCCCGATCGGTCCACGC
>CAXFZK010000216.1:25000-27500 GCA_964007305.1 Netelia melanura
CGGCGGTGTCCGGATCTTCCCCTCGGACCTTGAAAATCCAGGAGAGGGCCACGTGGAGGTGTCGCGCCGGTTCGTACCCATATCCGCAGCAGGTCTCCAAGGTAAAGAGCCTCTAGTCGATAGACTAATGTAGGTAAGGGAAGTCGGCAAATTGGATCCGTAACTTCGGAATAAGGATTGGCTCTGAGGAGCGGGGCGCGTCGGGCTTGTTAGGGAAGCGGGTTTGGCTAACGTGCCGGGCCTGGGCGAGGTGAACGCAGGCGCGATCTCGGTTGTGCTTGTTGGAATCCGAGCTCGGTCCCGTGCCTTGGCCTCCCGCGGATCTTCCTTGCTGCGAGGCTTCCTTGGCGGTTTGCGCCGTCTTGGTCGTCCTCTTCGGCCGCCATTCAACGCTCAGCTCAGAACTGGCACGGACTAGGGGAATCCGACTGTCTAATTAAAACAAAGCATTGCGATGGCCCTCGCGGGTGTTGACGCAATGTGATTTCTGCCCAGTGCTCTGAATGTCAACGTGAAGAAATTCAAGCAAGCGCGGGTAAACGGCGGGAGTAACTATGACTCTCTTAACGAAGGGGCGCCGGCTTAACCGGCGTTTGGGGAGTGACGCCCCCACGTCCTGAGTCCAAAGTCTCTCGGGGGACCTTCTGTCCCCCGAAGGCAAGTGCCAACTGTGCAGCTAGCCGCCGCCGCGCTACCTTGGAGCTACCAGGAGCGCGTCGGTGGCTACAGACGCAGCACTGGTTGTGGGCCTATGCCGGCGGGAAGTTACCGCCGGTGGGCGTTGAATGCGTTTCCGGGAGACTAGCTCCAGGGGACGCTCGCGGGATCGAGGTCACGGAATCCCCATCTGGGACCGGGACGGGCCGAAGTACCTGGCCATTTGTTCGTTAAAGACGTGTCGGAGCGTCGAGATAGGGTTTTAAAAATCAAAAACAAATGAATAGAGACAACTTAGAATTAGCCTCGGACGCGGGGGACTCCGATCCCGAGTCCCCCGTGGCCGGTTTACCGGCTGTAGATCACGGGATCAATGGTGACGGACGGGCGTGTCTTAGGAATATGAGAGTCGTAATCCCCGTTCCGTTAGGGGACGGGGACACGCGGTGTGAGGTCTGCCTGCGGCGTGACCAAATAAGAGCTTTTCTCACTTTGAGGGAGCTCGTTAAGCACTTCAAAGAGCAACACCGGGAGGTGTGCATCTCACTGAGATGCAACCGGTGCACGCGGGACTTTCCCGGTCTTAATAACTGGAATGGTCATAAAAATCGCTGTGGCGGACCTCGCCCCGCATTAGTGCATGAGTTTGTATGTGGGGCATGCGACAGGTCTTTCCCGACGGAGCGAGGGCGTTCGCAGCACGAAAGGTGGCAACACCCCGTGCTGCGAAACGAAAATAGAGTTAGGGAGTACCAGCGGGAGGGTTTGCCAGGGAGGCGCCCTTACGTATGGACTCCAGAGGAAATAGAACGCCTAAGGGCTCTTAATGAAATCTATAAAAATCATAGGCAGCCAAATAAAGAGCTGCAGCGGTACTTCCCGGGAAAGACCTGTAAGCAGATTTCGGACAGAAGGCGCGCGCTCGCTCCCCCCGAAGGGGGAGAGCGGGCGCGGCCTGCCGAGATCGTGGGGGTTTTGCGTGTGGGAGAGGGAAGAGGCCGCGTGGACCAGCCCCGAGGGGGGGGGGATGTTCCTCCTCCCGTCGGGGTGGAAAGCGCGGCAATGGACCGGCGGGGCGGGGACGGCGGCGGGTGTGATCCGCCGCCGTCCCCACCGGTGGTCAGGGTGCATGTCATGCCGGTGCTTGGTCGGGATGAAGGGGACGTTGGGGGGGACGGAGGCGAGTCGGATCCGCCGCCGTCCCCGCCAGCGGCTCGGGATGGTGTGGCGGAACCCGGGTTGGTCGGTACGGATGACCCGCCGGCGGCTGCCGCCGGGTCGTCAAGCTATAGCCATCCCCATGCGGGGACGTTGTTGGAATGGCGGGAACGTATGTCCGGGGCGGTCGGTCGCGGCGGGTATCCCCGGTCGTCCCGCGTCGCGGGTGCCGGGGCCCTCCTGGAGAGGTGCTGTCACGCGGGTGGTGGTGTTCCGGGTGCGCTGGGAGAGGAGTTAGATGCCTTCGTGGAGAGGACGCTGCCCGAGGTGTGGTTCGGCGCCGGGCGTCGCCCTGCCGGCACTGTCCGCCGGGCTGGTCTCGAACCAGCAGAGCCGGCGGCGGAGGGGGCCGGGCGGCGACGCGCGCGTGGTCAGGGGCGGCCTCCGAACCATGATGCGCGGAAGCGCTTCGCCTACGCGCGCTGCCAGGACTTGTACAAGAACTGCCCGCAGAGGCTCGCGGATCTGGCGGTGAGGGGCGACTTCTCATTTGCCGAGGGGAAGCGAGACCTGCCGAGGATAGTGGACATCAGGCGACTGTACGGGGCGCTTTGGGGTGCTCCCGGCCCCCGTGGCGCGTGGGCGTCCGGGGGTGGTGCCGCGGTCGCTGCTGTTAATATTATAG
>CAXFZK010000216.1:32500-37500 GCA_964007305.1 Netelia melanura
ATGTAGAGATAGGTAGGGACACTTTAGAACCGGTCTACATACTCAGAAAATACCAAGGATGACGTATACCGCAGAGCGAGTAGTATTGTGATTCTCAACCAAACTCCAACAACGGTCAAACTTCCCCATTGATTTTTACAAAACAATCTATCGCAAAGGCTCGAAATTATCGAACGACTCACTCGGATATATCACTTTTCGATAAGCGAACGGAAGTTAAAACCTGGGTCGCCCAAACGCAACAACTGGGCGAGGCGAGTGGTCTACGGACCCGTATTTGCGCCGCGATCGGTCCACGCGTCTTCTCCCAAGCTCCGATCGGTCTACGCGTCGTCGCCGAGCCCCGATCGGTCTACGCGCCCGACCAACACTAGAGACGACGCGAAAAAAAGTTTAATTTTTTTTTTTTTTTTTTTCCCTCTCTGCAATCACGTTCAATGCTCCAGAGCAGAACTTCGTGCCGAGTCGGGGCGCGCGTCGGATATACGCCCCGATCGGTCCACGCGCCGTCTTCGAGCCCCGATCGGTCTACGCGTCGTCTCCTAAGCCCCGATCGGTCTACGCGTCGTCTCCGAGCCCCGATCGGTCTACGCGTCGTCTCCGAGCCCCGATCGGTCTACGCGCCGTCTCCGAGCCCCGATCGGTCTACGCGCCCGACCAACACTAGAGACGACGCAAAAAAAAGTTGAATTTTTGTTTTTTTTTTTTTTTTTCCCCATCTACAATCAAGTTCAATGCTCTAGAGCAGAACTTCGTGCCGAGTCGGGGCGCGCGTCGGATATACGCCCCGATCGGTCCACGCGCCGTCTTCGAGCCCCGATCGGTCTACGCGTCGTCTCCTAAGCCCCGATCGGTCTACGCGTCGTCTCCGAGCCCCGATCGGTCTACGCGTCGTCTCCGAGCCCCGATCGGTCTACGCGCCGTCTCCGAGCCCCGATCGGTCTACGCGCCCGACCAACACTAGAGACGATGCAAAAAAAAGTTGAATTTTTTTTTTTTTTTTTTTTTTTCCCTCTCTACAATCAAGTTCAATGCTCTAGAGCAGAACTTCGTGCCGAGTCGGGGCGCGCGTCGGATATACGCCCCGATCGGTCCACGCGCCGTCTTCGAGCCCCGATCGGTCTACGCGTCGTCTCCTAAGCCCCGATCGGTCTACGCGTCGTCTCCGAGCCCCGATCGGTCTACGCGCCCGACCAACACTAGAGACGACGCAAAAAAAAGTTGAATTTTTTTTTTTTTTTTTTTTTTTCCCTCTCTACAATCAAGTTCAATGCTCTAGAGCAGAACTTCGTGCCGAGTCGGGGCGCGCGTCGGATATACGCCCCGATCGGTCCACGCGCCGTCTTCGAGCCCCGATCGGTCTACGCGTCGTCTCCTAAGCCCCGATCGGTCTACGCGTCGTCTCCGAGCCCCGATCGGTCTACGCGTCGTCTCCGAGCCCCGATCGGTCTACGCGCCGTCTCCGAGCCCCGATCGGTCTACGCGCCCGACCAACACTAGAGACGACGCAAAAAAAAGTTGAATTTTTGTTTTTTTTTTTTTTTTTCCCCATCTACAATCAAGTTCAATGCTCTAGAGCAGAACTTCGTGCCGAGTCGGGGCGCGCGTCGGATATACGCCCCGATCGGTCCACGCGCCGTCTTCGAGCCCCGATCGGTCTACGCGTCGTCTCCTAAGCCCCGATCGGTCTACGCGTCGTCTCCGAGCCCCGATCGGTCTACGCGTCGTCTCCGAGCCCCGATCGGTCTACGCGCCGTCTCCGAGCCCCGATCGGTCTACGCGCCCGACCAACACTAGAGACGATGCAAAAAAAAGTTGAATTTTTTTTTTTTTTTTTTTTTTTCCCTCTCTACAATCAAGTTCAATGCTCTAGAGCAGAACTTCGTGCCGAGTCGGGGCGCGCGTCGGATATACGCCCCGATCGGTCCACGCGCCGTCTTCGAGCCCCGATCGGTCTACGCGTCGTCTCCTAAGCCCCGATCGGTCTACGCGTCGTCTCCGAGCCCCGATCGGTCTACGCGCCCGACCAACACTAGAGACGACGCAAAAAAAAGTTGAATTTTTTTTTTTTTTTTTTTTTTTCCCTCTCTACAATCAAGTTCAATGCTCTAGAGCAGAACTTCGTGCCGAGTCGGGGCGCGCGTCGGATATACGCCCCGATCGGTCCACGCGCCGTCTTCGAGCCCCGATCGGTCTACGCGTCGTCTCCTAAGCCCCGATCGGTCTACGCGTCGTCTCCGAGCCCCGATCGGTCTACGCGTCGTCTCCGAGCCCCGATCGGTCTACGCGCCGTCTCCGAGCCCCGATCGGTCTACGCGCCCGACCAACACTAGAGACGACGCAAAAAAAAGTTGAATTTTTTTTTTTTTTTTTTTTTTTCCCCATCTACAATCAAGTTCAATGCTCTAGAGCAGAACTTCGTGCCGAGTCGGGGCGCGCGTCGGATATACGCCCCGATCGGTCCACGCGCCGTCTTCGAGCCCCGATCGGTCTACGCGTCGTCTCCTAAGCCCCGATCGGTCTACGCGTCGTCTCCGAGCCCCGATCGGTCTACGCGTCGTCTCCGAGCCCCGATCGGTCTACGCGCCGTCTCCGAGCCCCGATCGGTCTACGCGCCCGACCAACACTAGAGACGACGCAAAAAAAAGTTGAATTTTTTTTTTTTTTTTTTTTTTTCCCTCTCTACAATCAAGTTCAATGCTCTAGAGCAGAACTTCGTGCCGAGTCGGGGCGCGCGTCGGATATACGCCCCGATCGGTCCACGCGCCGTCTTCGAGCCCCGATCGGTCTACGCGTCGTCTCCTAAGCCCCGATCGGTCTACGCGTCGTCTCCGAGCCCCGATCGGTCTACGCGCCCGACCAACACTAGAGACGACGCAAAAAAAAGTTGAATTTTTTTTTTTTTTTTTTTTTTTCCCTCTCTACAATCAAGTTCAATGCTCTAGAGCAGAACTTCGTGCCGAGTCGGGGCGCGCGTCGGATATACGCCCCGATCGGTCCACGCGCCGTCTTCGAGCCCCGATCGGTCTACGCGTCGTCTCCTAAGCCCCGATCGGTCTACGCGTCGTCTCCGAGCCCCGATCGGTCTACGCGTCGTCTCCGAGCCCCGATCGGTCTACGCGCCGTCTCCGAGCCCCGATCGGTCTACGCGTCGTCTCCGAGCCCCGATCGGTCTACGCGCCGTCTCCGAGCCCCGATCGGTCTACGCGCCCGACCAACACTAGAGACGACGCAAAAAAAAGTTGAATTTTTTTTTTTTTTTTTTTTTTTCCCTCTCTACAATCAAGTTCAATGCTCTAGAGCAGAACTTCGTGCCGAGTCGGGGCGCGCGTCGGATATACGCCCCGATCGGTCCACGCGCCGTCTTCGAGCCCCGATCGGTCTACGCGTCGTCTCCTAAGCCCCGATCGGTCTACGCGTCGTCTCCGAGCCCCGATCGGTCTACGCGCCCGACCAACACTAGAGACGACGCAAAAAAAAGTTGAATTTTTGTTTTTTTTTTTTTTTTCCCCCTCTACAATCAAGTTCAATGCTCTAGAGCAGAACTTCGTGCCGAGTCGGGGCGCGCGTCGGATATACGCCCCGATCGGTCCACGCGCCGTCTTCGAGCCCCGATCGGTCTACGCGTCGTCTCCTAAGCCCCGATCGGTCTACGCGTCGTCTCCGAGCCCCGATCGGTCTACGCGTCGTCTCCGAGCCCCGATCGGTCTACGCGCCGTCTCCGAGCCCCGATCGGTCTACGCGCCCGACCAACACTAGAGACGACGCAAAAAAAAGTTGAATTTTTTTTTTTTTTTTTTTTTTTTCCCCATCGACAATCAAGTTCAATGCTCTAGAGCAGAACTTCGTGCCGAGTCGGGGCGCGCGTCGGATATACGCCCCGATCGGTCCACGCGCCGTCTTCGAGCCCCGATCGGTCTACGCGTCGTCTCCTAAGCCCCGATCGGTCTACGCGTCGTCTCCGAGCCCCGATCGGTCTACGCGTCGTCTCCGAGCCCCGATCGGTCTACGCGCCGTCTCCGAGCCCCGATCGGTCTACGCGCCCGACCAACACTAGAGACGATGCAAAAAAAAGTTGAATTTTTTTTTTTTTTTTTTTTTTCCCTCTCTACAATCAAGTTCAATGCTCTAGAGCAGAACTTCGTGCCGAGTCGGGGCGCGCGTCGGATATACGCCCCGATCGGTCCACGCGCCGTCTTCGAGCCCCGATCGGTCTACGCGTCGTCTCCTAAGCCCCGATCGGTCTACGCGCCGTCTCCGAGCCCCGATCGGTCTACGCGCCCGACCAACACTAGAGACGACGCAAAAAAAAGTTGAATTTTTTTTTTTTTTTTTTTTTTTCCCTCTCTACAATCAAGTTCAATGCTCTAGAGCAGAACTTCGTGCCGAGTCGGGGCGCGCGTCGGATATACGCCCCGATCGGTCCACGCGCCGTCTTCGAGCCCCGATCGGTCTACGCGTCGTCTCCTAAGCCCCGATCGGTCCACGCGTCGTCTCCTAAGCCCCGATCGGTCCACGCGTCGTCTCCTAAGCCCCGATCGGTCCACGCGCCGTCTCCGAGCCCCGATCGGTCTACGCGCCGTCTCCAAGCCCCGATCGGTCTACGCGCCCGACGATCACTATAGACGCCGCGAAGAAAACTTGAAATTTAATCATTTTTTCTGTCCTGAAACGGCCGAAGTTCTTTCTTTATTCTATCGCGATGTTACGACGCAATATCTCTGATCTATGATACTTTCTCGTCGCGGTATTCCGAAAGTTGATTGGTCTACATGTAACTTCAATGAATAATCTACATGAGCTCGAGCCTGTCGACACTCGTGTTCACAAAAACAATGTCAAGAAAGTCTTTCGGGCAAGAAACCATTTCAATACGATCGCCAACGACATCAAAAAATTTTTTCCAAATATTTGGCAAAGTCCGAACGTGTACATCGCGCCCGGTCCCGTTCGAAGCTAGTTTGCCCGCCTTGCCGCCGTGCCTAAGACCGGTCGGCGCC
>CAXFZK010000216.1:45000-47500 GCA_964007305.1 Netelia melanura
TGAGATGGTAAAGGAGCAGCTACAGCCGATATTCCAGAAGCTGGATAGAGCATGTACGGAGATAGGGGAGGGACAAGAGGAGGTGAAGGCGGGTCTGCAGGAACTCACCCTGAAATCAACCGAGCAGGCAAAGACGACGTACGCAGCGGTGGCGGCGGAAGGCCGGACGGATGCTAGCCCACCTGGACGAGAAGTGAGAGGACCCGATGGGGCGAGGCTAGGGACTAGGACGGGAAAAGTATTTTACATTCAGCCAACAGAGGCCGCGTCGAGTCGATACGGATCATCGCAGGAAGTGGAGAGAGCGCTGAGGCAGGTGATCAAGCCGGGGGAGTATGGCCTCAGAGTTACAAGAGTTAGGACGACGGTACGAACGAAGGGAGTCGAGCTCCAGGTGGAAGCGGTGGACATGGCGAAATTGAAGGCATCTGAAGCCCTAAAGGAGAAGGGGTTGGAGGTAAAAGAGCCGATGTGCATGGAACCAAGGCTGGTAGTAGTGGGGGTGCCAGCGGAAATGACAGAGGAGGAACTGCCGGCGGTTATAAACGAGGCGAACTACCAAGGCGAGCGCCCGGTGGACATCAAGATAGTATACCGATACAAGCCAAAGAATGGGTCCCGAGTCACGAGCGTGGTGGTCGAGACAAACGCGGAGGGGAGGGTGAGGCTATTACGGAGAGAGCGTCTCTACGTGGGATTTTCCGCCTGCCATGTGGAGGACCACATACGGGTACTTCAGTGCCACAATTGTATGGGGTTCGCCCATAAGGCGATAAATTGCCAGCGGCAGAAACCGGCCTGTGGGAACTGCGCAGGGGAGCACCGGACGAGGGACTGCACGGAAAGGGCAACCAAGAGATGTGTCAACTGCACGACGGAGAGGCGTGAAGATACCGCACACTCGGCACTGGACCAAAAAGTGTGTCCGGCGCTGAAAGCCAGGATCTGGAGCAAAATGCGGAGCACAAACTACGGACCATAATGCAGAGTCATAGTACTAGTAACATCACGACAGGGAGCAGCGTCCTGCCGGGGCCCAGCTGGGCGTCAAACTCCGGCCGCCGAAACCATACAGGCGATATAACGAATAATCAGCTCGAACGTGCCTCTACGGAGCCACAACTCACCGACAACTATATAGAAATAATTGGTAACATTGGCGACGTCACTATGTCGCCATTCGGTGAAAACTTCACAAATTTCCCAATACACACCCACATACCAACCGAGGAGGCGGAGAGCGGGAGTAGCCAAATCCGGGAGGAGGCAACGAGGGCCCGATGCCCATACTGCGGGAGGGAGTTCAGGAACCGAAGAGCGCTGGGGGTCCATCGCGCAAGCCAGCACCCAGTGGAAAACAATGAGCTAATAGTGACGGAGCGGACCAAGGCGCGCTGGAATGCCGAACACGTGCGAATGCTCGCCACGGCGGAAGCTACGGCCCCACCAGGGACAAAGAATATAAATATGTATCTGTACGAGAAGGCTGGGACGGGGCGCACCCTCGAATCGCTAAGGAAGCAACGTCAAAGGCAGGAATATAGGAGCCTGGTGCAGGACGTTAGAGACAGGATGGCAGCCAGCCAACACCAGGAGTGGAATGGGGAAGGAGTGTCCCAGCAGGTAACGTCGAGTGTGGGGTACGGCCAGACATCGGGAAGGCAGCCGGAAAGCAATGGAAGGGAGGGAGAGTCACCGGCGCAGCCGCAGGGGGAGGAAGGCGCAACGGGAGTCGAGGGGGCGGAGATCGCGCTGAGGGAGTGTCTGGAGCGGGACAGGGTGACACTGATGACGGAGGGAGGGCAGAGAAAGGGGAGTCGGCACCTCATCCGAGCGATAGAGCTCGCATTGCGGAATGCTAGCCCGGACCAAGACTTGGTTAGGTGGATCGGGGAGGCGTGTGGGGAGGCGGTAAGAGTAGAGCGGTGGCCAAGACCCCAGAGTAGTGGGGCAGAGCAGGTGCTGCCGAAAAGGAAACAACGCAGACTGGATTATATGAAGCTCCAAAGACTGTGGAGGAAAAACATGGCGAAAGCTGCGAGCAAGGTGCTGGATGGCGACAACGGGAATGGGCCACATCCATCGTTGGCGGAACAAGAGACGTTCTGGAGGCCACTGCTGGAACAGAGAGGAGAAGTGACTGATGACGTGGCGAGACCACCACGAGTAACTTTTGCGGAACTGGAGAGGCCAGTCTCAGTGGAGGAGGTAGCAAACAGCAGGCCAGACGCGAAGAAGGCAGCAGGCCCGGACGGATTGAAGGCGGCAGTGTGGCTACGCGAGGTACCGGACGACACGAAGGCGATAGTCTTTCGGCTGTTCCAGCTAACGGGCAGGGTGCCAGCGGAGTGGAGGAACAGCCGGACGATCTTGATCCCGAAAGAGCCTGGGACACTGGACCCGGCGAAATACAGACCAATCTCAATTGCATCGATCGTTCTGCGTCACTACCATAGGGTACTATCCAACAGACTGATGGACCTTCCAATACTGGACCAGA
>CAXFZK010000217.1:0-12125 GCA_964007305.1 Netelia melanura
CAGCCAGAAGACAACAATTTATTAATTGTCGATCGAAAACTCACCGCCCCACCACTCACACTACAACGCAATACAACCACCTGTCAAAATTCAGCATCCGTCCGTCCCCGCACCTCGGCCATCCATCGGCCGTGCGGCGACAGAGTGACGAAGGTGGCAGCAGCGTACGGCGATTACCCTACCCTTCTTATTACCCACCATTATTAAATCCCGTCCGCAATTATTCCCATACTTATCGACCGGCATAATTACCTACCTTTCCCCAATAGATCCCGCTCGCGACAGTCCCGAATCAATCACCCGTTTGACTCTTCTCCCATCGATCCGTATCGCTGCTGCCTCGATGATCGATGCCTGCCGGTAGCCAATCAGCGAGCGAGAAAATTTCGCGAGCTTCCGGCCAGCCATGCGGCCGTCACTTTGTGACGAGCCGGCGAGTAGATAGCAATAGAGAGAGTATAGCGTGCGAGTCGAGTATTGAGGAGAGTGAGTGAGAGAGAGAAGGAAGGTGTGAAGAGCGTGAGAAAGAGAGAAGGCGAGAGTGCGACAAGGATAGATTGTGAAATAACGACGAATTGGAACTAAAACGGGATAACGAGTAAAGGGAAACGGAAAGGAACACGAAAAATACGAAAGACGACCAGGCTGACGAAAAAGGTATCGAGAGGAAAAGGGAAAGAGACAAGAAAGGAAAGGCAGCGAGTATCGGCAACAACGGTGAGTGTTTGCACGGTTAACCCCCCCAACTTAACACCCGACTCATTTTTGAGGAGAGTTCGCGATTATTATTCCCCCCCCCCCCCCCCCCCCCCCCCGGCGTGACAATATATATACTTGCATATTTTTTCTTATGTATTTTCATATGTACTCATTCCAAGTAAATTTTCTCTCGAATAAAAATAAAAATATGTTACAAATATCTATGGTTTTATACACTTTTCATTCAATATCATGGTTTCATCTATTTGATATTACACTCAGTATTACACTCAGTATTACATTCGTTATTACTTATAAAATTATTACATTTGAACAAATTCAATGTGATTATATACAGTGCCATGAGAGCGCAGTGCTAATCCATTTTCATGAGATGCACGAACCATCTCCTTGAACAGATATTCATTTGCCAGAATCGGTGTGGTCATCCGGGCTGGTAGAAAAACCGTACAAGTTTTTTCCAAATCCATGACGATTCTATCGCCATACTTGGTTTTTGCAATTCGTATATCGGTAACTGGATACACCTCCTGCGGTGACAATTCGGACAGCTTTTTGATTGGGAGAAAATCAGCCAACAGACCCACTTTGTTGATTTCATGTAAATCCATGTTGATCTGAAAAATAGAGGAAAGTGACCAAATATGGAATACCATTTTGTTTTTTACGCATAATTTCCACAAATGTTATAAATAAAAAACTTTTTGTAGTAATTATTAACCATCATATATTTGCTCTTTATTTTGTAACAATTTTTGGTTATATTGATTAGTTGTAAGTAAGAAAATTTTTCATAAACTAAATAATGATAACGTACCTTAATATGGAATAGGTACCCCAAATATGGAATACTATAAATACTATCAAAAATTAATCTTTACTTATATGAGAATCTTTGAAAACTTTGGTATAACATAAAAAGAAACACAAGTTATTTGCAAAAATCACAAATCCAGCGGTCAGACTCTGGCCCAGCGCAATCACTATGTGCCCAGAGCCCACACATGAGACACTTGATCCATGTTTCCCCATGATTATCATTCGAAAACAGCATACCACAGAAAATACATTCCGAATCTTCAGAGTCTGGAGCTGTATATCCTATCAAGGCATCGGGCTCACTGTCTGTATCAAACAGCACCATCTCCTCATCATCTGAATCCGACTTAGGCTTAATCTTCGCTTTTGACTTTTTTCCTTTTCATTTCTTCTCGTTCTGTTTTTTATTCTTGTTCTTTGCCAATTTATTTTCTTTTTCTTCTTTTTTCTTGCTTTTATCTATGAGATCATTCTTGTAAGGTGAAGACGTGATGACTGCTGCAACAGATGCTTTTCTTCCTCTATTAGAAGGTTTCTTTTTCTTGTTTGGTACTGGACTGATGTCATATGGAGACACTAATCCTAAAATTCTACGAGAAAATCCGGAAGTTGAGGGTACAGGTTCAATATTTGTATCTTGGCTTTGTGTGGAAGCTTCAGTTAAAGGCACACAGTCATTACGTGTTCTTAAATTGGCCATCGATGGTCCTTCAGGTTGGTGACTTGATGTCATTGATGTAACGTTGACTGTGCACCCATCTTTAACTGCATCTTGTTGCGCAGCAAGATAGTCGACCGCGGTAAATATATTTTTATTCAATGGCCATAGTCCTGTTACACGAAATCCATTTGCTGCAATCTCACCTGTTTGCACTTTCAAATAAGCCCTGGCAAATAGCTCGACAACATCATAAGGGCTTAGTGGTCTATTGTTGTCTCTGATCCACATTCGTATTTCTTCACTGTAATAAGTTTTTAGTGGCCCCATAAACGTTTTGTCTAGTGGCTGGAGCTTGTGGGTTGTGTGAAGAGTTATGGAGACAATTTCTACATTATTTTGCCTAGCAAGGTCTATCACGTCGACGTTACGAGTGTGAGAAAAATGGGCATCTAAGATCAGTAATACTTTCGATTCCGGAGTAGGGCTTGTATGTTTGATGAAATGTTTGAACCATTCAGTAAATATGTTCATTTGTATCCATCCTGATGGATGTGCAATGCCAACAGCACCTGGGGGACTGCCTCTCATTAGCTGAACACTCATATTCTTGCGAGGGAATATAATAAAGGGAGGCACAAAATGACCAGTGGCGTTCATGGCAACGACAATTGTCATTAATGAACCCCTTTCAGCTGAGGTAATTGAAGCTATCTGCCGTTTTCCTTTGTGACCAACCACTTGGGGTATCTTGCTCTGTACTACAGTAAGTCCAGATTCGTCAACGTTGTATATGCGATTTGGACCATAGTTTCCTTGAGCATAGACGTCTTCGAGGAGATCAAAGAATGAGTCCACTTTTTCTTTGCTGAATCCAAATGCTCTAGCAAAAGACGTGCCAGTTGGTCTTCTCACTGATAGCTTGTCTTTATGACGTTTTAGAAATAGTTTAAGCCATTTTTTTCCAGCCATTCCAGTCTCACCAAACGGATTTTCCAACTGATTACGTCTTGCCAACATGTACGCCATTCTTCGAACATCGTTTCTCGTCAAACCATGAAATTTGCTCTCCATCGTCAAAATGTACTCTACCAAAAGATTTTCAAGGGTTGTCCCTAAGACAGTTTTCCTTCCAAGTGTAGTAGCTGCGGCTTCTTCTGGGGGTAATTCGTTTTTCTGGCATAATCGAAACAAGGTAGATCTTGGCACATCAAAGTGTTTTGCAGCTCTCAAATAACCCATTTTTTTCTCTCTTACTAATTTTATAGCTTCCGCCATATGCTCTGAATTCCATTCTTTTCGCTTTCTTTTTGAGTTGACGCCAGCCATCCTGATAAAACATGAAAAAATTATAATTAACAAAATCATCAAGTCATCTGATACTTAAGAGAACCAATTATGGAATAGTCCATAATTGGGTACTATGATCCGTCCATATTTGGCTTTTCCAATGACTTCAACCCGATGTTCATATTTTTATATTTAAGAAAGTAATACAATCAAATACCGCTAAAACTTACAAAAGAACATCTAAACGATCTCTAAAAGCTATAAAAACAATACTGTGTGCACTTTTTGTACGAAAAATACGTATTTTTTTACATACCTTGCAAAGGTATGCGGTAGCGACAAAACAAAACACTGTCACAACGACGAAAGTCCTCGCTCGACTGACCTGCTACAACTTGTACGCGCGAATGGGGATAGAAAGAGAGAGACAATCACTGTTTATTGCGTGTGTGAGTTTCCGTTTCAGAGAAATGCTGGTATTCCATATTAGGGATACTATCTCATATTTGGTCACTTTCCTCTATATTTTTTCCATAAAATTGTTTATCGTTAACACTCGAAATTATGAGAACACATAATTCACGGGACAAAACGTTTAATACAAACCTGCGATTTTGTTCACGTTGATGCGTCAAAATTTATTTGTCCAAATTTGGCTACCATCGATTGAGTTCGTGATCGTGCGATAATTATTTTTTTACCCGTTGAATATTTCGTAATAATTGTTTAATGTGGATTAGCAATTCGCGTCTCTACAGCTGTAACTTTGGATGTAACTTCAGATGCGATGACTTTTGACTGTGCTGTATGAAGACTGATGCAACGACTGATTTGAACAGTCGTGAACGCATCTCATTTATACTGAATTTGATCTTCCATCTCATTTTAGTGACTAATTCTTATTTATTATTATTTCACTATGTGAATGCTATGAGGGAATAAAGCTGTGACAAGTTGAAACGAGTCGAGACGAGTCGAAACAAGTCGAGACGTTTCCATCGTGGAGAACCATCGAACATTATTTGAATCGTTTTCGTTGCGTGAGAGAATTTTTCTGCATGGGGCGACACAGAGATGTGGACTGCTTTTACTTGTGTCAAACGTACGCACGTATTCCGAAACATCTCGTGCGCGATAATACTAACCTATTGGTACTCTTTAAGCAGGATGAAATGAATTTGAAGCATGTATATGACGATCACGTAAATACCGACATGTCGTACACGCAATTCAAAAGTTTATGCTCAAAGTGCTGGAACAACGATAAGTATGGGTTCGTGGTGATAGACAAAGATAGAGAATTAAACAAGGGTCGTTACAGGAAGGGGTTCGATTGCTTTATAAATTTGTAGTTTTCAACATAACCATCAGTTACAGTGTAGCCTTAAAAGCGTCAATATGTATGGAGCGGAGTTAAACAAGGAGAAACATATTTTGCGTCAAATCGCGACTGCAAGCAATGCGATCCGTCGCAAGCATAGAATGTTGAAATTGGGAAAAATGACCTCTGAGAGAAAAATGGAAGAAGTTTTTAGACCTGTGGTAGCTCCACTGCAAAAACTAGTTGATCTGTCATCGTCACAATCGTCGGTAAAACAGGAATCAGCTATCAAGAAAGAGCCAAATGTCGAATCACCCAAGAAAAACGAGGATGAATATAGCGATAATGAGGATGATCGATTTGAACAAACGTTTAAAACAGCTCACGGGGATATCTCGGAACGGAATATTAGTATTGAAGACGATATTAATGTTGATTTGTCGCAAAATTACTTGAAAATGTTCATCACGAAGGATAAGAAAGAATTTGACACATCGTATGGAGTGCGGAAATTACAGGGAGATCGTTTAATGATTGGGAATTCACCAATTACGTTCGAGCAAAATATTATTCGTGTCAGTGATAAGACTTATGATCAAAGTGAAAGTTTACTGGAGTTGATATTTAAAAAATCACCCGATGAATCTCTCGTGACGGCGAATGATATGGAAAATTATGGTAAAATCCTTAACTCGACGAACGCTTACAGAAAACATTACATCAGCGATCACGCAATTCGCGAGGATAAAAGCATGAAATTCAAAAGTATAATTGCACAAATTATCGCATCTCCGTTGAGAAAACCTGTGTCAAAGAGACACTCGGAACGATTAGGTAAAGAGTTGCCGCGATCCAAAATTGTTAGAAGAAACAGTAGTCTGGATTACGTTTATTGGGACGATCCCAACGAATTAGTCGACAGGTTAAGGCTCCTCCATGCATCCCAATCAGCCGGAAATTTTAGTCATGCGAACGAGATCGTTTCCATCATAGAGGAATTACGTGAAGCTGAAATCGTTTATTAATGCTGATTAACGAGTATGCGAGCGCAGTCTTCTCGCAACCGTCAAAGTGAGCGTTGATGTGTTTGGTCATCATTTGAGAAAGAGTAGGAATGCTGATACCGATGGCAATCGAGGCCCTCGCGGAGAAGGATTTAAAATCACTGACGATGGTCAATACGACATGGTTAATCGAAGAATATGTAATTTAGGTGCTCCCGTAGGGGAACATGATGCTGTATCGGTGCGAGTGATGCACACTGCTATTGAGAAGGAATTTAGGCTTATTTACAGCGTTACATCTGCCTTGCGAAATAGTATCGACGATTCCGAAACAATGCTTCAAGTCCTCGAATCGAAATTTCAAGAACACGTGAAACAACTGCGAGCAAATGAGGCATCGGTACAAGAACTTGTTGCACGTGATTCCGAGCTTATTACTCGTTTGGACGAGCAGCTGAGGTCACACGAATTTAATGCGACGTACGGTATACAAAATCGGAAGACGCGAATCGAAGCTCTCGAAAAAAAATCGACTTTTACATAACTCCCAAATTTTGTCCGATCGTCTTGGATTAACTGCGTTGGAGCATGGAAAAACAGACGATAGCGGATGAACTCCATAAACCAGCACGGAAAAATTATCCACGGCGCCATGTTGATATACGTGGTGTGACGTGATTTTCCCGACGTAGGGAAAAGTCACGGTCCCAAGGCTGTTACCTGGTTTGCCCTCGCCGCATAACCCAACGATCGTCACGCGCTACCGATTAATTGATTTGGTCTTTTTTTATGTACTGATGTTATGGAAAAATTATGTTAGGTGACAGTGTTGTCCGAGGGATGTTTTAGGGAGGAAACGGCACGGCGTTCGATCCTGACGAGGAGAAGAGTGCTCGACGTAACGAGTTACCCGTCAGGAAAGAACGGCCGGCGAGTACGCACGAGGAATTGATGCAGGTCCGGCTGCAATACCGGCGCACCGCTGTTAGGTGCATCGTGCATGAGGGGAAGCGGAGGTTTTTAGATTGCGGGCGAGAGCGGGAACCTCTCGCGCCGCCGACGTAAGTGCTCCCCTATGCACGATGACCATGGGGATACGATTTTCGGCGTACTCGCAAGATCTCGAGTAACATCGATAATTACGATTTCGTTGGGGTAAGTATGGTGTCGAGCGAGAGGGCAGTAGCTCCCGATGATAGATTTCGTGTTTCGGCTGATCGAAATATGATTGGTCGAAAATCAGTAGTTACCGCGTCGCGCTCGAGACCAGAGGTGTCTCGCGAAGCATCGTAGAGAGAGCGAGGTGTCACTGTCTCGCATACGCGCCATGCGTATGCTGAGTTCTCTCTCTACGTACGCGCTCTAGTCGTGTCTCGCTCTCGCTTACGCGTCGGGTGTAAGTCGCGCTCTCTCCCTCTACGCACTCGCTCTAGAGTCGTTGTTCGTCTCTCGCCGAGGTGAGAGGTGTAAGTTCGCGTACGCGCTATAGGGAGTTCCGTGTAAACTCGGCTCCCTATAGAGGAAATAAATTCGTGTTTCTCGATTGTTCTCGTAAAATAAATTAGTTCTCGCAATATAAAAATTAATCTATCGATTCCGATAGTTAAAATCTAAGCTCTCGTGATGGTTATTGTGAGTAGTACTGCGGCCACTATGGCGACCCCCACTCCTTCCCCCACTCCTGTTCCCCCACTCCGCGGTCGCCGAGTTCGCCGTGAGCTCGAGCGGTCGTGGGGAGGAGGGGGGATGGAGGGTGTCGGCATAGTGGCGCGCTTTTTTTTTATTTGATTAATTAACCCTAGTACTTACCGGTCGCTCCGCACCCCCGCTGCCGCACCCCTTGGCGTTCCAGCTCACACACACACACACACACACACACACACACACACACACACACACGCGCGCGCGCGCGCGCACGCACGCACTACATGCTGCCGTAGCTATCGTAGCTGTCGTCTTCTTCTTCTTCTACTTCCTCTTCACCGTCCTCCCCCTCCAAAAATAAACGGGCCACGTTTCTCCCCCTCTCGTCGAAAAACTGCACTGTTATAGTGTTATTATATACAGCCATAGCTGTCACTACGCGTGCCGACAAAAAAAAATACGTGTCTTCCGCATGATGCGCGTAGCTTAAATCGTAAAGTTCGTAGCACCCACACACTATATTTAAAATTGGCGTTAATTTAAAATGAGGGTGCAGATAAAAAATATTTACACTTTCGATAAATTCTTCGCGACCCTCGTCAACGAGGGCTACGTTGCAATAACCGTCGTAAGATATTTGGCGAATTACACCCCTATAAACACTAGCACCCACTTTAACTGCACAGTATGTGTCTTCAGTAAGGTCTGCTAAGCCTATACGCGCACCATTGCCGTTTTCCACATAAAATACACGGAGACACTCGACGAGCTCCCGATAGGCCGTAACCATAGCTGCCGTTCGTACGTAGATTTCATTAAAATCTTTAAACTCCACGATGGTACATGCAAACTGCGGTGGCATAGCTTCGACCTCCCACAGAGGATACATAATAGGTATATATATAAAACGCAACTTTCTCGAACGACACTTGAGTAAGAACTGAGTTCTATAGCTCAACAAGATCTTGCAGAACCCTGTGTATCCCCCTCCCAGCAGCCCTTAGAGCGATGTGGAAAACAATATCTGTTAAGAAGAACTCATCATCCCGAGGAATGCACACGTGCATCCGTCACGTACCTATAGTATAGCTTGTTTATATCGACACAAAACTGAAACGAGTGTTTTCGTAGAATATGTACCACAGTGAGGAATGCACACCTGGGCTCATCACGAACTTACGATTCAGCATTTGTACATATATATATATATATATTGTAACGTTGTACAATATCTCCCCTGCACCCGGCTCGACCCAAAGGCAACCGTCCCCATGGACAGGCCCAAAACAAGGCAAGTAGAAATTATTATTTTATTTTCCTTTCCCTTTTCCCAAACAACTGTAAGGCCTGTGCAACACTTCGTCAAGAGGACCGGCCCGCCAGGCCCGAAGAAATCGCCATTGCATCGCCACCGTCAACCCCGTCCACATCGGCATACTCGCACACACCACACTCAATCATCCGTCACAATCGAGAGAATTCATCCGTCCGTCCCCGCACCACAGCCATCCATCGGCTGAGCGGCGACGAAGAAGTGAAGATGGCAGCAGCGCACGGCAATCCCAAAATTACGATTACCCGTAATTACCAAACCCCGTCCAAAATTATTCCCCACTTACCGACCGACCTATTTACCTGCCCGTCCCGATAGATCCCGCCGCGATGATCTAATATCGATCAAACGCTTGACCCTTCCCCTACCAATCCGTGACGCTGCTGACCAATGATCGACCCCGAGGATAAGCAAAGAAGAGAGAGGAACTCACTTTGCGACGAGCCACCGAATAGGACGATTAGCGAGACGAATAGCGAGAGAAAAGTATAGAGTTGCGATAGTTCGAGGAAAAGTTAGCGTCAGAGAAAAGTAAATTGGAGAGTGTGAAGTGTGTGTGTGAGCGAGAGAGAGGAAACGACAAAAGGGAGAAAACAGCGAAAGCAGAGGAATAAACAAAAGAGAGCCAGGACGACGAGGAGGAAGATCTGTCACCAGAGCGTAAGTGTTTGCACAGGCCAACCTTATTATCGGTACATTTCTTCTCGAGTTTCTATTCCCTTTTTGCAGTCGATTTGTATAGAGCATCCTCCCCCCCCCCCTTCTTATTGCGTGCGTCCACCCTTACATTTAGCCACAGTTTGTTTCATTTCAAAAGTCGTGTGGGACGGCTGTATAAATTACCGTATTTAAAGTAGCGAATATTATCCTAAGTACGAGTAACGGTCATTTCCCGCCTGACCCCCCTCCCGTCCTTACACCGTACAATAGGAGATCGAGAACACTCGATCGCGCGATCAAGCACCTCACGACCGACCTTCCTCGGCACAGCCGACTCCCAAACCAAAACATCTTCCCATCTCCCCGCCTGCCCCTCTCCCTACGACAGGCCGAGTTACTCAGAGTACAAGATAGCGAATACGTATCTGAAAATAAATTACAGCCAGTGGTAATTATTAAGAGGCCGTTGAGTCGGCGAATCCTCTCCCTGAGATACCGCTCCCCGATTGCCCTTTCCCTTACCTTCACGCTAGCCCTTCCCCTCAACCCAGTTATTGCGTTTTCTTTCTTTTTGTTAAAATTTTTGTTGATTTTTGTTATTGTAAAAATTAACTGGCGCCCAAAAATTTGAGAGATTATTGTATTGTTTATTGCCCCGGAGATAGTCCGCCGTGAATGTGAGTGTAAAAATAAAAGTTATCATTCGAGTCTTAATTATTTCTTTTTCTTTTAACCCCAAATTCCCCCTACCCCCCCTCCGAACGGCGTGACAATATATATATATATAAATACTAGTGTATGTATGAAATAGTGAATAATAGCATTCACACATACTAACATAATTTATTTGAATAACCGTATATATATATGCGCAATTCCTCTTAATTATATTAATTACCTATACATTGTCAAATACATCAATGATCGTATGTGCAAAAGAGCGCGCGATAGCGCTTTATAAAGGTACGAGAGAGTGTACAGACCACTCTACGGATAGCCGCACACAGAGAAGAGCTTCATATATGGAATGCCTCTGTTCCAGAGAGAGAGTGAGAGGCATAGGTAGCGCATAAGAGCGAAAGAGACAGAGGGGCAAGTTCGCGAAGGCATTGCAGTATATATGACATGCAGCGTCACCTGTACCACTCATCTTCGCTTCGCCTATACTATGGATGAGAGAGAAAGAACTATAGAGCACTCTGTAGGAAGACAGAGACAGTGCTACAGTCTGCTTCTTTTTTATTTTCTTTATACATGAATAAATATCATTTTTTCGTGCTGCACCAAATGGTATAACTGTATAATCTTTTCAATTATTATTTGAAGTGATATATACGGAACTCTGCACATCATACGGTGTAACTGCCCGGATTTTTTATTTTTATATTTTTTCAGTAACTATCGAAAAAAATGAGATTTTTAATTACCAATCGAAAAGTTGGGATTTTAATTGCCCGCTCAAAACACATCGGTCTTTCAAAAACATGTCTTTTTGAAAATTTTCGTTTTTCGAGAGAGAGAGAGCTCATGAAGGCATACGCTCTCACGCTCTCACGTAAGAATGAGAGAGAGAAAGAGAGAGAGAGACTGCGCGAGGTAACGAAGAGGAGATATTGCTAGCAGTATATACGGCTCGCAGTGTGCTTCCCCCCGTACCGTTCACCACCACCTCGCCTATACTCTAGATCAGAAGGCACGCGCTCTCTATCTCTTAAAGGCGCTGTATGAGAGAGAAAAAGCTATAGAGGTCTCGGTAGGAAGACAGAGACTATGCTACAACCTGCTTCTTTTTTATTCTCTTTATACGAGAATAAATATCGTTTTTCGTGATGTACCAAATCGAATAACTGTATAATCTTTTCAGTTATTATGAATATATATATATATATTGAAACGTATTGACTATGTTTCATTAATGATTTGGTTCGGGATCTCGAGCGGAGAATAAACAATTATGGTACTCTGGATAAAATTCTCTTTTTCGTTTATTGTATGCCTTGGGTACATGTGTAGGTAATGTCGTTGAACTGTTTTATCTCTAACTTCGATCCAAGCGTTAGGTAGTACCTAGATCTTGGGATGATTGCGATCGTTGATATTGGCGCGGTATGCGTTGTGTGAATGTGTCAGCTTTCGACGGGTGGTCGTCTATCGATATGTGATCAAGATGGCGTCGGCCATAAAGTGACAGTTCGCATATTAGCGTATTAATTTTCAGTGCAGTGCGTGTCTTCCAGAAGCTTGGTAAGTGATAACTAAATTGATAGTAGTTTTGTTGCTCAGAGTTGGAGGGAGAGCTTAAGATTTTTTGTTCTAGATTGTCGTCGATCTTACTGAGCGTTCTGCGTCGGTGCCTATTATTGCGCCTCTCTCTGCTGGTCGACGATTCGGACGTTGGCTCGTACAATTTTACTCTTACGTCGGTGTCTTTAAAGTTCCACGATAATTAATACTGCTTCTTTTCTTACAGATCACGTGCTAGCCTTATTGAGAGGTCCCTGGATATCGGTCGAGATTCCCTCCTTGCTGCTTGTGGCAGTAATTCGGGCGTCGAAGGATACAGGTGACTCCCTGGCTACGGTGTGTAGTAAGCTTTAATTCTCACAGCAACTTTTGTAGTAAAGGTTAGTGGCGACGTGGCTTACTTATATTGTTAGTCAGAGTTATTTATTTATG
>CAXFZK010000218.1:0-11294 GCA_964007305.1 Netelia melanura
GGGGGGGAGAGGGGGGGGCAACGGACCTGGTGACCCTTGTCACTCTTGTCCAACCCTTAGAACGCTTTTTTTTCTCCCTTTAGCGTGATCTTTACTTTTTTTTCTTTTTTTTTTTTTGGGAAAGATAATTTTTATTTCTTTAATTTGGACGCGATTTGAATTTTAACTTCCTCGTGAGTCTTCGAAACTCCTACGTTCTGCCCCTCCCCCTCCCCCTTTCCCCACCGCCCCTTCCCACTACCCTTGAGAAGGAAGTCGCTTTCACAATTTCAACGTTACGAGACAACGACATCGCGTTTTGTTACAATTTTTGTTATCAACTTGATCGTTGGTACGATCGTTAATTGAGGGGGGGGGGGGGGGGGGGGGGGCTAATTTCAAAAATCGAATTTGCGAATCCATTTTGAATTTTCATTCAAGCACAAATTTTGTCTTATTTAGTCATTTATTCAATTTTTGTTTTTAAAAAAAATTTTTTTTTTTTATTTCAGTATTTTTATTCCATAATCGAGTCTCGAAGCGTTTCGTCAGGAAAGTAAAATCATCGATAACGAAAAATCTTATTTCATCAGAACGTGGATTCCATCGGGAGAAAGCAACCAGATTTCAATTAACAATTCGTTGAACAATTTACCGATGCACCTTCTCTCCACCCCCCACCCCTCCCCTCCCCGCCCCCTCCTCCTCTCACCATTACCATTTTAGAAAGACAAAGCGTTTAAACACCGTGCGAGAGATATAGATAGCGATAAGAGAACAATTTGGTCGTTTCGACTGTACAACAGCGATATATTCGAGCTATCCAGCCGGAAGGGCGAAAGAAATGGTGGGAAGGCGACGCGGGAGGGCGGGGGGGGGGGGGGCAGTTGAAATGGAAAAGAAAGTAGTGGAAGTTAATACGAAGAAAGAAGTTTCTGTCTTTGTTGTATCGTCCTGGTGTCGGTGGTGGGGGAAGCGAGGGGGCTGAGGGGAGGGGGGAGGGGGGCACGTCTATATACTGCCCACTATTTTTTGTTTACCACCGCAAACATATATATGTTGTCGCGGTAAAATAAAAATAATAAAAAAACGAAAATAAATAAATAAATAAATAAACAAGCAGGACGAATAAAGAGAGCAGCACGCGGCATGTACTTACCTACCTACGTGGAATAAGCTGTTGGTTTAATGTAAGATTGAACCGAGTTCGCAAGGTGCTCCACGACGCGCGGCTATTCGAAGCTGACACGCTCTTGGCGCGGGAAAGCCAAACTCCTCGTAGTTCTCTCTCTCTCTCTCTTGGTGAAAGCAGCGTGCGAGGCAAGCTAGTACCAAGACTAGAGAGAGAGAGAGAGAGAGAGAGAGAGAGAGAGAGAGAGAGAGACAAAGAGACAGAGAGAAGGAGAGAGACACCGACAGACAGACCAACAGACGGAGAAAGAGAGAGAGAAAGAGAGAGAGAGCCTCACAGAAAGAGAGAAAGAGAGAGAGAGAGAGCCTAACAGAAAGAGAGGAAGAGAGAGAGAGAGAGGGAGAGAGAGAGAGCGAGCCTAACAGAAAGAGAGAGAGAGAGAGAGAGAGAGGGAGAGAGAGAGAGAGAGTGAGAGAGAGAGAGAGAAAGAGAGAAGGTACAAACTCGCACTCCGTACTATTCGCTCGGTACTTCTCTCTACTTGCTCTCCGACTGCTCCAACGGACGACACACATCAGACGCGACACGGGGGAGCAGTAGATTCGGCTACGTACACAACGGACAACCCCGGGAGTGTCGCGTAAACGAGATCGAGATTTTTTCCTTTTTTTTTTTTAATTTTTTTTTTTTGTTTATTAACATTCTCACCGGCGAAATATCGAAGCGGGAATTTTTATTTCTATCGCTTTTCTTCCTTTTTTCTTTTGCTCCGAATAAAAATAATCGTTTTCTTTCGAGTTTTGAGAAATAAACGGTGCGACGATTTTGAAGAAACGAACCCGAAGAGAGAGAGAGAGAGAGAACAACCTACATGTTAAAATACCGCGAAGTGTCGTTCGTTTTGTGACCGGCCGCACTTTGGCGCGAACGAAACTAAAAAAACATCGAGTTACACGGATTTCAGTGAAAAAAAAGGGATTTTTTTTTTTTTCAAAAATTTTGTTCACGTTTTAAAATTAGCGATTCGTTGTTGTTTTTTTTGGTTCATTCTTTTTTTTGTTGCTTATTCGTAGAATGTTTTTTGGGTTCGAGTTGTTTTTTGCGTATTTTTCATTTTGGATTTTTTCAAAATCTTCGAGCGAAGGATAAAAGCGAGGAAAACCATCGATCGGAGAATTTTTTTTAATCCGGGCGGGAGGAGGGAGAGAATATGAGACGAATCGTCGTGAAAAATTGAGAACTCGTTGTGTGTTGGACGTGTAACGAGGAGACGCGATGTTGGAATCGCGACGTATCTCGACGTCGAGGATCGTCGGTGAAAAGAAGTTGAAATTAACGTTCCTCGCGTTGGAAATTCTTCTTCTCGTCGCGTCCGATTGTTTAGCCGCGAATCGGGATTATCAGCGTAACGTGCGTTACGGTATCGGGGATTTGCGTCGAGCGGGAAATTCAAAATTCGGAAGTGTTCGAGGTGGAAACGATTATTTTTCACGTAACGATCGTGACTCGACGTGGCAAAATTTGAGAAAAGAAAATCGTCAATTTGACGAGGAACGTGGAACGACGAGAGACGAGAAAGGAACGAGAAATGGAAGAAATCGGCAAGAGATCGATAATTCAAACGCGCGACGATTTATCGACGATCTCGAACTCGACGAGACTTTGGACACGTGGAATGTCAAGAATGAGGATAGCGAAGCGAAAAATTCCGAGGCGTTTGCCAGTTTTCTTGACGATCTTGCCAACGGAAGGAAAATCGATTTTCAATCGACGATCGGTAACGATCGTTACGAGAACGAGGACGGGACGAGGATTGGACACAGGGGTGGACGTAGGAGAAAACTCACCAGTCACGAACAAGGAATTTTGTTGGTCGAGACGCTCAGGAAAAAACGAAATTTTACCAACGGTCAAGTCGACGATTATCGCGGATATTCGAGCAACAGCGCTGTCAACAGCGGAATAATGGATATGCTTGGTAGAAGTACGATCTGAGATTTTGGAAATTCGAAAAACTTTGAAAATCACGAAATTGGGAAAATTTTTTTTTTATTTTTTTTTTGGGAGGAATTTTTGTTTACAACAATCTACGTATTGTTATCCGTATTTCGAGGGAGCTCGTTCTCTTTTTCTGATTCTAGAAATATTCGTTGGTCGACGAAAAATATTAAAATTAAAAAAAAAAATTTTTTTTAATTTTTGGGAAATTTTGAAAATTTTGTCGGTTTGAAAATTGAGGTAAATTTTGATATATTGTCTTGGTTTTGTTTTCAGTGATACCGCAGACTTGCAAATACAAGGGCGCCAAATTCGAGTGCGGTCTGAGCATAAGTTGCGTTTTGGGTGGTGGACGTCCGGTTGATCTGTGCTCGGGTGGATTGATATGGAGCTGTTGCGTCGACGACGATGACATTCCCGACAAAGTTCCACGACCGAGCGTTGGTTTGCTACAAAATGCCAGTAAGCAAAATTTGTTCGATGTTTGATTATTTTTGTCCAATCTTCGTTCGACCCCCGTGACCTTCGAATCAAAATTCCCCCCTCCTCCTAGAATCAAAATTACTTCAAATTTATTATTATAAGTATAACAGGAACAAGACTTACAATTTTTATACCCATGGCTAATTCCCTAAATTACTCTTAATTAATCTCAAAAAAATCCAATTTTTTATTTCGACCTCGTATCGAGTCTCAAGGTCGTTAGGAATAATGCGTACAAACGTTACATCAAAATAAAAATCGCACGATCCCTCGACCCCCCCCCCCGTGGAATAATATCGAAATTTTATCCAAAAAAGGAAAATTGCTCGTAGAAAATAGTTTTGTTTTGTTTGATTTTTCGCAAAACGTTGCAATCGTGTCATAACGTTACCGCTAATTACGATAACGATCGCGCGTGTTTTCTCTTACCGAGTCGCGTCGCAAATGGAAAACCTCGAATAACGTAATTTATCCACGGATCAAATAAATACAAAAATAAATGATTTAAAAAGAAAAAGAAAAATGCAAAAATTACGTTCGTTGGAGAATCGAGTAGTCGGGATTATTTATTTCGAGTCGTGCGTGAGTGAAGATCGATGAATTTTAGCGTTCTCGTTAAATCTGGCGAATCAGCGTCCTTACGTGGACGAGGAGGTGAATATCTACGGTACGAGCTCGGTAGCGAATCGACCAAAACCTAAGCCGGACAATCATCAGCATTATCATCAACCATCGCACAGGCCTTCGTCCCAAAATTCGCCTGGACACTTTTACGTTAATGGAAATACGTTAAAACCGACGAATATTTACGAAACGTCTTACGCGCCATGGGACAACGAGGAGCGTCCAAACGATCTGAATTACGATCGTCCATATTTGGTGGAACGACCGGAAACCTCGTATCGACCTCCTCACGACGATTATACGCCGGAGGAATACGACAGTGGCGGCCTCCATCGGCCACACGTCCAACATCAGGAACCTCCCTCGTACGACTCCACATATCGTGGTAATCGTCTACGTCGCGAAACATTTTTTGGTTTTACAGGCACTGATAATAAATGCACATAAAACACCCGTGTTGCTAGCCCTGTGTGGATGGGGATTGAAGAGATGTTGACGAAGTGAAGAGACGGGAGGGGGGCAATGGATTATCAATAATATCGTTTTTCACCGCTCTATTACGCTCGTGTACCCTCACGCTTCACGCTATCGCCGAGTAAAAGCGAAAATGAATGGATGTAATTGTTTTTTTTTTCTTTGAGAATCGATAATCGATAATCGATCGATGATTCGAGAAATCGATAATCGATAATCGATCAATAATCGAGAAATCAATAATCGAGAGTCGAGAAATCGATGATCGAGAAATCGATGATCGAGAAATCGATAATCGAGAAATCGATAATCGAGAAATCGAGAAATCGATACTCGAGAAATCGATAATCGAGAAATCGATAATCGAGAAATTGATAATCGAGAAATCGATAATCGAGAAAACGATAATCGAGAAATCGATAATCGAGAAATCGATAATCGAGAAATCGATAATCGAGAAATCGATAATCGAGAAATCAATAATCGAGAAATCGATAATCGAAAAATCGATAATTGATCGACCTATCGATCGATAATAAATGAATAATTCACTATGCGTTCTCAAAGACGAATAATGGAAAGAATTACCCTTGTATTTTTCCAAAATGCTTTTTATTAAAATTCGATGAATTGAGAAAATGTTCAATCGTCCGTTCGTTGACGCTTTTGCCCCGATCGAGACCAAGAGTTTGCCGTTGCGACACCCGTTTTCAATGCACGGTGTACCGTCTATCGTTTTTTTAAGAGCGACGGAAAGATCGTGCCAATATGAATAATCGGATGGGTGCGCGCGCGCACCCTCTACGCTTTGTCGGATTTCAGGCTGCGGAGAATTGTACACGAGAAGCAACAGAATCGTCGGTGGCCATAGCTCGAGCTTCGGCAGTCATCCGTGGCAGGTGAGAGTACTACGGTCGCGAGGGATCGACTTCCGGTCTCTTCTCTCCGTCTCGAAACGATTTTCTACCAGCCACGACGATCTCTTTCTTTTTATTTCTTTCGCAATTTTTTTTATTTTATACTTTTTCTTTTTCGTTTTCCTTAAAGGCAGCCATCATCAAATCTGGATTCCTGTCGAAAAAGCTATCGTGCGGGGGTGCACTGCTGAATAATCGATGGGTCGTCACGGCGGCTCACTGTGTCGCAACGTCGGTATTTTTCATTCCCCAAACTTTTTTTTTAATTCCAATCTTTTTTCGTTAATCGTATTTCAATGAATTCCTTTAATTAATTTCAAATTTTGTTAAACAAAAAATACAATTATTTATTCTTCTACTCTCAATTTTGTCCAATAGTTAAATGAACTAATCGAACTTGGATTAGTCTCGAATTTTCAAAGAAAAACACAAATATGAACGTTCGTTTTCCATTTTTGTCATGGCACAGAACACCGAATAATAATTTGAAAGTACGTCTGGGCGAATGGGACGTAAGGGATGGAGGCGAGAAGCTCCTACACGAGGAATACAATATCGAACGCAAAGAGGTTCATCCGCAATATTCGCCGACGGATTTTCGTAACGACGTGGCGCTCGTTAAATTGTCGAGGGCCGTGGCCTTCAAGCAACACATCGTCCCGGTCTGTCTGCCAGCGAGAAACCTTAAACTGTCGGGTCGTACGGCCACGGTTGCCGGATGGGGACGGACGCGTCACGGTCAGAGCTCGGCACCCTCGGTACTTCAAGAGGTCGACGTCGAGGTAAATTTTCACGCGCGCTTCCATTGTTCTCGAACTTTTTTATTCTTTTCTGTTTTCATGATTTTCATTTCCGCAAATTTCGACTCATCAACGATTTTCTACGCAGGTCATACCCAACGAACGTTGTCAGAGATGGTTCAGGGCAGCTGGACGACGCGAAACCATTCACGACGTTTTCTTGTGCGCCGGTTACAAAGAGGGCGGTCGCGACTCTTGTCAGGTTCGCGAGAATTTTATATTTTTTCTAAGGGTTGCAAAGTTTAGGATTGAATTTTCAAAATTGTCTTTTTATTTATTTTTTATTTGTGATGATCATACAAAATTTAATTAATCGAGGTGAATTATTTCAATCGATATCGAATGAAAATATTTTCAAAAAAAAATTATTTTTAAAACTTTCGCGACTCTTGTTAGGTTCGCGAGGATTTTATATTTTCTCTAAGGGTCGCAAGTTTTAGGGTTGAATTTTGAAAATTATCTTTTTATTTATTTTTTATTTGTGATGATCGTACAAAATTTAATTAATCGAGGTGAATTATTTCAATCGATATCGAATGAAAATATTTCCAAAAAAAAATAATTTTTCAAACTTTCGCGACTTGCGAGGTTCGCGAGAATTTTATATTTTGCCTAAGGGTCGCAAGTTTTAGGGTTGAATTTTGAAAATTGTCTTTTTATTTATTTTTTATTTGTGTTGATCGTACAAAATTTGATTAATCGAGGCGAATTGTTTCAATCGATATCGAATGAGAATATTTTCTAAAAAATAATTTTTTGAACTTTGCCGACTCTTGTCAGGTTCGCGAGAATTTTATATTTTGTCTAAGGGTCGCAAGTTTTAGGGTTGAATTTTCAAAATTGTCTTTTTATTTATGTTTTCTTCGTGATGATCGTACACAATTTAATTAATCGAACCGAATTCCATATTTCAATCGATATCGACTAAAAATATTTAAAAAAATTCTTTTTAGCCATTTCGAATGAAAAGAGAGATTTTTCATTTGTCATTATGATCGACGAATTTCTCATGAAAAAACATTGAATTTTCAGGGAGATTCGGGTGGTCCATTGACGATGTCGGTCGAGGGACGATACGTTTTGATCGGTTTGGTGTCATGGGGAATTGGCTGCGGACGGGAACATCTACCCGGTGTCTACACGAATATACAAAAATTTGTACCGTGGATAGATAAAGTGATGAGTTGACGAGTTTGTTCGAATAACGAGCAAGAGAAAAAGCGAGGAACTACCACGTGCTGAATTTTCCAACCGATCGGCGAACAATGTACGTGCTCATGACGGCGTGTATTTCTCAACAACAACAAAAGCGAAGACAACAAAAACAAAAACAAAAAAACTAATACAAAAGCTCTGTCGAACTTTCGATACGTCGGATATACGCGAGAGGAAACGACGCGACTGCAAATATATCCAAAGACTTTTAATCGAGCATCTTGAATGAAAAATATTCATACCTGCCTGTTACTTAATAATTACGTTATAATTGTATCATATTTATAGAATGTATGTATGTCGATCGATCGTTATCGATATTGCTTTCCCTGTGTTAAAGTTTGCGAATTACACGTGTAAGAACGAATTAAGAGAATCGAATTTAATCGTTACTACATTCGTCTTCCTTTTTTTTTCATTTAATTTTTCTTATCCAGCCCAAGGTGCGAAAGATTTCTCGCTTTGATAAAAATCAACCCTTAAAGACGATCTAGAAAACGGAAATCTTCTTTACCGACTGACAGTAACATTTACCTACAGTCGGTAAGGCAGTAAGTGTTTCCGAGATCGTTGCGAAAAATGTCCGCTGAGATGTCACGACGACGATCGAACCAGCTAAGGGTAGCATCCCCTCGCATCTTACAGAGGGTATATAGAAGGTGATTGTGCGAAGCACCCTCTTCGCGAGTCCCAACTCCCGCAGGGCTAAGTTCCTAATTAGAGCCAGATTAAACGCTTGTCCGGGGAGGCATTTTCCATCCCCTAGTCCCTCTCTCTCTCTCGTCCCTCTCCCATTCTCAGGGACACGCACACAGACAAACGGGCACACAGTCGTGCGAGGTTTCGCTCTCGACGAATAGCGACTCTTCTCCTAGTCACATTGACCAGCCCGTGTCCATGTCGACGTAGCAGCCACCACGAGGAAATACACGGACGAGCGAGAAAACCCATCGTGCGATTTGAGGGTGGGGAGGGCGGCTTGAGGGAAGGGGTGGTGCACCCCACTGGATGAGCTCGTGGAAGGAGGGGGAGTAAAACCAAGGGTCGGATGATGGGGAATTCGCGAATGTAGAGAAGAGAGAGAGGGTGCTTGACAGAGACGCCGAGAGAACGAGGGAGAGAGACGCTCATGCCGGGGAGCCAGAGAGGGCTTAATGAAAAGTGTTTGCCCCGTAAAAGTTAAGATTAATTGGCGCTCGGGGGGTGGTTACCGCGGTAATCAGCCCGGTCCAGTGGTTTTCAAACGAACCCGATACACCCAGGTGCCTTTTCTTTCAATCGCGCGCGCGCCCCGACCATTCGTGTATCCAGTTAGGGGTTGCTTTTTTTTTACCTGTTTTGTTTTTTTTGTCATTCGCTTGGTTTCCCGTATTTTTCTTCAAACGTCGAAAATGAACACGAACATTTCTTCAACGGGCACGAAATAAATGCAGTCGCATCTTCCTAGGGACGAAAGGAGAATTTGATTCTAAAGAAACAACCCTTAAGTCGAAGAATCATTTTATCCAGACAAGTGAAAATAATTTTCCAAAAATCTTCATCTTTTTTACAAATTCGATTATAAAAGAAGTTTTTTTTCTTCCCTTGTTTGGTTTCTCGGTTTTTTCTTGAATCGTTGACAATGAACACGAAGATTTCCTCAACGAGGATGAAATAAATGCAGTCGCGTCTTTCTAGCGACGAAAGGAGAATTTGACTCTAAAAAAAACCACCCTTAAGTGGAAAAGTCTCAGAGACGTGAGATAATTTTTCCAAAAATCTTCGAACGTTCATATTTGATTGAAAAAATGGATGAAAATGTAATAAAAATTACGAGACAAAAAAAATAGCAATTAAAAAAAGCAAAGGAAGTCAGACAGAGGGAGGGAGAAGGAGAGAGAAGAATCAAGTTGAGCAACGCTGCTGGAACGAGAGGTTAATTTGGCGACACCTAGTTTCATTAACAACGCCATTAAAAGTAATGGCCGGCTTGGGCGTCTCTCGCGCAGGAGAGTTCTCGCCGGTGACGCGGTGGAGGAAAGGTGAAGAGGGAGAGGGTGGATTCTCATAGAAGGAGACGAGGTCTCGAGGATGCTGCTCATAATACTGGCGAGAGAAGGAGAGAGAGAGAGAGAGGGATGCTCGTGAAAACGAGCAATACACAGGGAGAGGGGGGGAGGGGGGGAGAAGCGAGGGGTTGGAGAGGGGGTAGCTATTTTCAATGCTATAGACATATACGTGTGTACGTATCTCGAGAAGGAATAAGAGAAGCGATGCTGATGCTGGTTGCTGGTTAAAATGAGAGAGGGAGGAGGGTGAGGGCAAAATTGTAATTACCAAGTGGAAATGGCGAGGATGAGATCAGACGTTGACTCGTAGGAAACTGCGATATTCGAGGGTTGATGGGACACTCTTGGAAACAACTAAGAACACCAAATTCCATCTCTTTAGTTACACATACGTTATATATTTAATCTCGCAATTAACGATTAAATTTTAACCACCCCCTCCTACCCTTATCTCATCATCCCCTATAATCGTACCAATATTTCTATATTTTTAATTTTTGTTTATATACAAAAATTAAATAAATATATAAATGGTTAATTTAATTAAATATTTTGAATTAATTATTTATCTATTTATTTATTTATTCTTATTTACAAAAATATGCGTTGAAGAAAGATCAAAGAAAGGTTTCGATGTTATAATTCATTGTTAAATTCCAAGAGCAATTAACGATTAAATTTCAACCCCTCCCACCCTTATCTCATCATCCCTACAATCCTATCAATATTTCTGTATTTTTAATAAATTTTTACATTTTAAAATTGCATAAATATATAAATCAGTCGATTCAATTAAATATAACGAATCAATAATTTATCTATTTATTTATTGTATTTATCTTACGACGATCGAGGGAAGGGGAAGAGTACGATATTGTATCATTCATTGTCAAATTCCAAGAGCCAGATGTGTATCGAGAACGAAAATATGTCCAAGAAGATTTACGTTACTCTCTGCGGTCAACGATATCAATCAGATAACACGTACCAACGTGTATATACGTTTGATTGTTCTTATCGGACGATAATTAAAACGTTATTGGCAAAGATTTAACGAGACGGATAATCGAAGATCGACGAGAGCAACGAAAGTCACACGACCCTCGTGGGTTTATTGATTCGTTCGGTTTTTGTTATTTTATTTTTATTTTCGATTTTTCCATGTCGTTTGTATTATTGTTATTATTATTATTATTATTATTATGAAATGGCATAAAGTATCGTCGTTTTATCCGTCGAACGAGACGTATACGTACGTGGGGGGGATGGGGAGAGGGAAAACCCCTAATCTGATAGAATCGTGTGCGCGTGGCTTATTACAAATCGCGCTGACGAATCCATATCGGGATTAAATTATATCTGGTAACCGTCTATTTGCCCTCGTCTGTAATACCGTGTATATCGCGATTAAATGAGCCGATGAAAATCCTCGTCGTCGTCGTCGTCGTCGTCGACATCGCGCACGCGTTGTCCTCTCGCTCTCTCTCTCTCTCTCTCTCTCGCGCATTTTGCCTTATCGTCAGGCAATTTTTATTTTATCGTACGAAATTATGAGAAGCTCAACAAAAAACAGAAATAATAATTATAACCCAAAAAAAAAATTAATATAATTAATAATAATTAC
>CAXFZK010000219.1:5000-22500 GCA_964007305.1 Netelia melanura
GGACCTTCCGGCAAAGCGCCGAAGCCCTCGGCGTCGTCTTAAATAATATTGCGGCCGAAGTTACCAAAGCTGCTGCGGACCTCCGGCGAAGGCCGGCGCGGGAAGGTGGGGAGCCTGATAAAAATCATCAACACGTTAAAAATAGTGTTTGAGAGCGTCGTGTGACTTGCAGAGCAACAATCGTTGAATTGAAAAATTTTGCGGTATTATCCGCATTTTTTCATCCGTTGTGCATAGCAAGCAGCACCTCTCAGTCTCTCAACGCGAGAGAGGATGATGACCATATATCTTCTTCTCCCTTCCGCCCGGCAACACCCTGGGTCGAGCGCGTGGTTCTTTCGAGCCGACAGCGATGCAGCGCGGATATTAAAACGCTCTTTTAGTTGGGTGCGTTGCGTATCCGTCCGTCGCGTCAATGAGATTATAGAAGATTTGGAGATATGCGTGTCGTACCGAGTGTGTGCGTGGTGGCACAAAGCTTCATGATATGGAGCCGGAGAGAGAGAGCGATTCTCGCTCGTGTTCTGCGCTAACCGCCACGGCCGGTCGATCGAGTCCCTGGGCTACTTGTAGTTTGAAAAAGGACAGGTGCGACTGCGTAGCCGTTGCCGCGGTGTTGGTTGGTTCCGTTGATTTTCTCATTCCATGAGAATATTGCAAAACGAGCAGCAGCAACACAAGTAGCAGTGAACACGACGACGGAGGATCATCGAACGAGGTGAGATCTCTCTCTGTGCACCGGAGCTGTTGCCATCCGTTACGGTTGATCTCGGTCGGCGGCGCGTATAAATCGATCTCTGAAATAATCTTCAGTCTAAAATTGACTTTGACGACCTCAGAGCAGGCGAGACTACCCGCTGAATTTAAGCATATTACTAAGCGGAGGAAAAGAAACTAACAAGGATTTCCTTAGTAGCGGCGAGCGAACAGGAATGAGCCCAGCACTGAATCCCGCGGCATTGTCGCTGGGAAATGTAGTGTTTGGGAGGATCCACTCATCCCGAGGCGTATGCCCGAGTCCAAGTCCATCTTGAATGGGGCCAATTACCCGTAGAGGGTGCCAGGCCCGTAGTGACCGGGAAGCGCTTCGGGAGGATCTCTCCTTAGAGTCGGGTTGCTTGAGAGTGCAGCTCTAAGTGGGTGGTAAACTCCATCTAAGGCTAAATATGACCACGAGACCGATAGCGAACAAGTACCGTGAGGGAAAGTTGAAAAGAACTTTGAAGAGAGAGTTCAAGAGTACGTGAAACCGTTCAGGGGTAAACCTGAGAAACCCAAAAGATCGAATGGGGAGATTCATCGTCAGCGAGCCTGGTACGTGTGCGGCTCGCGATGCCGGGGACTTCGGTTCTTTGGCACGCGTCTGCATTGTTTTATTGCCGGGTCTCGTCGGCGTGCACTTCTCCCCTAGTAGGACGTCGCGACCCGTTGGGTGTCGGCCTACGACTCGGGTGGGAGCCTGTCATGCGTCACGCTTTACGGCGTCGTGTGGCAGACCCCCGGTTGTCTGGCCGGCTGCTCGGCGGTACTCGCACGGTATCGGGCCGCAAATATTCGAACTGCGTCCGGCCCGCCGCAAGCGAGGTCAGTGTTTTCCCGGATGTACGGACCTAGCGCCGTCACCGGGCCTGGCCAGCTGTTGGTCGGCGGTGTCCTGGGACTGGCTCTTAATTAAATTATGATACCGGTCGGCGACGCTACTGCTTTGGGTACTTTCAGGACCCGTCTTGAAACACGGACCAAGGAGTCTAACATGTGCGCGAGTCATTGGGAGCTATATTAAGCCTAAAGGCGTAATGAAAGTGAAGGTCGGCCCAGTGCCGACCGAGGGAGGATGGGCCGCGTCATGATGCGGTCCCGCACTCCCGGGGCGTCTCGTTCTCAATGCGAGGGGAGGCGCACCCAGAGCGTACACGTTGGGACCCGAAAGATGGTGAACTATGCCTGGTCAGGACGAAGTCAGGGGAAACCCTGATGGAGGTCCGTAGCGATTCTGACGTGCAAATCGATCGTCGGAACTGGGTATAGGGGCGAAAGACTAATCGAACCATCTAGTAGCTGGTTCCCTCCGAAGTTTCCCTCAGGATAGCTGGCACTCGCGTGTTCTAAGAACTTATGCGAGTCTCATCTGGTAAAGCGAATGATTAGAGGCCTTGGGGCCGAAACGACCTCAACCTATTCTCAAACTTTAAATGGGTGAGATCTCTGGCTTGCTTGAACGGTGAAGCCACGAGATTTCGGATAAGAGTGCCAAGTGGGCCAATTTTGGTAAGCAGAACTGGCGCTGTGGGATGAACCAAACGCAAAGTTAAGGCGCCTAAGTCGACGCTTATGGGATACCATGAAAGGCGTTGGTTGCTTAAGACAGCAGGACGGTGGCCATGGAAGTCGGAATCCGCTAAGGAGTGTGTAACAACTCACCTGCCGAAGCAACTAGCCCTGAAAATGGATGGCGCTGAAGCGTCGCGCCTATACTCTGCCGTCAGTGGCAAGTGCGGCGAAGATTTAATTTCCGTCATGAAGCCCTGACGAGTAGGAGGGTCGCGGCGGTGTGCGCAGAAGGGTCTGGGCGTGAGCCTGCCTGGAGCCGCTGTCGGTGCAGATCTTGGTGGTAGTAGCAAATACTCCAGCGAGGCCCTGGAGGACTGACGTGGAGAAGGGTTTCGTGTGAACAGCCGTTGCACACGAGTCAGTCGATCCTAAGCCCTAGGAGAAATCCTATGTTGATGACGGTGTCTTAGTCAACAGTGTAATATCATAATAATTACGACGCACACCCGTCGGGCGAAAGGGAATCCGGTTCCTATTCCGGAACCCGGCAGCGGAACCGTATACAATTCGGGCCCTCGCAAGAGAGTTCGTCGGGGTAACCCAAAATGACCTGGAGACGCCGTCGGGAGATCCGGGAAGAGTTTTCTTTTCTGTATAAGCGTTCGAGTTCCCTGGAAACCTCTAGCAGGGAGATAGGGTTTGGAACGCGAAGAGCACCGCAGTTGCGGCGGTGTCCGGATCTTCCCCTCGGACCTTGAAAATCCAGGAGAGGGCCACGTGGAGGTGTCGCGCCGGTTCGTACCCATATCCGCAGCAGGTCTCCAAGGTAAAGAGCCTCTAGTCGATAGACTAATGTAGGTAAGGGAAGTCGGCAAATTGGATCCGTAACTTCGGAATAAGGATTGGCTCTGAGGAGCGGGGCGCGTCGGGCTTGTTAGGGAAGCGGGTTTGGCTAACGTGCCGGGCCTGGGCGAGGTGAACGCAGGCGCGATCTCGGTTGTGCTTGTTGGAATCCGAGCTCGGTCCCGTGCCTTGGCCTCCCGCGGATCTTCCTTGCTGCGAGGCTTCCTTGGCGGTTTGCGCCGTCTTGGTCGTCCTCTTCGGCCGCCATTCAACGCTCAGCTCAGAACTGGCACGGACTAGGGGAATCCGACTGTCTAATTAAAACAAAGCATTGCGATGGCCCTCGCGGGTGTTGACGCAATGTGATTTCTGCCCAGTGCTCTGAATGTCAACGTGAAGAAATTCAAGCAAGCGCGGGTAAACGGCGGGAGTAACTATGACTCTCTTATATTTGGTCAGAAGAAGAAACCGAGCGGTTAAGGCAGCTCGAGAGCGAGTATCGGGAGTGGCCACGAGACATTAACAAAAGATTACAGGCACACTTCCCGGACAAGACGGCCAAACAAATAAGCGACAAGAGAAGAGGCTTTCGACGACCAGATATGGTCCCGGAAAGCGAAAGTAGCGCGGAGGAAGAAGGATCGAGCTCGGGCGGTGAACCCGAGCAAGTAGAAGAAGTGTACGAAGTGCCACGTAACAAAAGCGGCACGAGTGGCGACGAGTCGGGAGAGTATGTGAGCGCAGAAGAGGACCAAGTATCCCCTCGCACAATCACTCAAAACCAGCGGCAGCAAAAGTGGCTGGACGCTATGACCGAAAAGATTCGGAACATTGAAGTACCAGAAGGTGAGATATGTGAGATAGGGGAAGAAATACGAGTTTGCTGGGAGGTGTTAGAAAACTCGACGGACTTGTTAAGACAAGCAATCGAGGAGCAAACAGGAAAGCTCATAGAAATGCTAGCCCCAGAGGCCGAGAAAAACACGAGAACAAGGAGACCGGTCCCGGCAAACCAGAACAGGGCGAAGCCACGAAATAATAAGAGGAAACCAGCAAATAGCAATCGAAGGAAGCGCTTTGCATACGCAAGATGCCAGGCTTTATACGACAATTGCCCGAAGAAGCTGGCAGAGATGGCGGCAAGTGGGGACTTTTCGTACCTCGAGGTAAAACAAGAACCGCCGGAAGCTCAACAGATAGCAGAGCTATACGGAGAACTCTGGGGTCAATCGGGTCCCGAACTAAGGGACGTCGAGGCCCCGGAGCCCCGAGATATAAACGAGGTCTTCAAGCCCATTACGCCGGACGAAGTTAAGGAAAGAATACGGCAAATTAAGAGCGAGTCAGCCCCAGGGCTCGATAAAATAAAGAAGTGCCACCTAACTAAGAAAGGGGTTCCAGAAACGCTGGCTATTTTATATAACATCTTGGTAAGAGAGAGCTATTACCCCGAGGCCTTCAAACAAAATCGAACGACATTAATTCCAAAAGCTGGGAAAGACATCCAAGACGTGAAGAACTGGCGACCTATAACCGTGGGCTCGATGATTGGTCGAATCTTTTCGGCCATTATTGACAGAAAGTTGCGAAGCTTTATTAAACAATCCCCTCGGCAGAAAGGATTCACAGCCGAGGACGGATGTAGTTTAAATATTCTCATATTGAATGAGTCCATTGCGGCCGCAAAAGCGAGCCACGGGGGAGTGGTATCGGTGTTGGACGTTTCGAAAGCATTTGACACCGTGCCACACCAAAGCCTCAGGCCAGGACTGGCGAGAAAGTCAGTGCCGGTTCACATATGTAGGTACATAGAAGAGATGTACAGAGGATGTAGGACGGTGATAAAAGGAAGAAACGGAACAGTGGAGATAGAATTACGAAGAGGAGTGAAGCAGGGAGATCCGCTGTCTCCGTTATTATTTAATCTTGCTATCGACGAAATGATCGAGCAAGTGGACACGAGAACAAAAGGAATAAGAATTGGTGAAGAAGAGGCGTCGATACTTGCGTTCGCCGACGACCTTGTTCTCTTGGGGCGAGACGGGGAAGCGGCGCAAGATCAATTGACAAGAGTTGAGAGATATCTGCAGGGTCTCGGGATGGCACTATCAGTCGCCAAATGTAGCACGTTTCGGATCGTCTCCAAGTCCAAAAGCTGGTATGTAACAGATCCGGACGTATACATCGGAGAGGAGAAAGTTCCAGCAGTACAGGTTGACGAGACTCTGAAATATCTAGGAATAAAGATAGGTCCGTGGAGAGGTCTAATCAAAGGGACTGAATTACCTACAATATCGAAGGTGGTACTAAATGTCAGGACATTGAAGCTCAAACCGTACCAAAAACTAGACCTACTCCAGACCTACATACTGCCACGATTCCTCTACTCGTTAACGAACAATCGACCGTCAAGAGGAACACTAAAAATGATCGATCAGATGGTAAGACAAGAAGTTAAGGACATGTTCCATCTGACAAGCTCAACCGCCACCGGCTTCTTCTATACCAAGAAGAGTCGGGGCGGTTTGGGTCTAATAAAGTTTGAAAGCCTCGTCCAATTAGGCACGATCCGTACAATGTTAAAGGTGTCGGAAACAATGGACAGCACATTGAAAGAGGCAGGAGAGCGAGGAAACTTGGCGAGAGAGGCGAGGAAGTGTGCCATTTCACTTGGTGGTAGGATCCCCACCAATGTGATAGAATACAACCGGCTGAAATTCAGTACGGCGAGAAGAGAAACGGACGACTGGGCAGGACTTCAGTCACAAGGCCAAGGTGTGAATGAGTTTCGAAACGACCCAATAGGGAACTCATGGCTAACAAATATGACATTATTAAAAGGCACCAGACTCATAGATGCCATGAAAATGCGAACGAACACGTTCGGCACGAGGGTCGTGCTTGGGCGAACAAACCCACGATTCGACACTACATGCCGGCGATGTAGAGACAAGCCAGAGACACTGGGACACATACTTGGCCAGTGTATCCACACCAAAGACGCCAGAATAAGGAGGCATGACCAGATAAAGGAATTCATAGCAGAGAAAGTATCAAGGCGACACACAGTGTTTATCGAACCAACGATAAAGGTACAAGGCGAACTTAAGAAACCGGACCTGGTGATAAAACGGGCCGAAGAAGTGATTGTCGCCGATGTCACGGTACGCTATGAAAATAGAAATTACTTAAACGACGCAGCTGATGAGAAGGTGACAAAATACCAAAGCACGGCCGAAGCCTTAGCACAAAGAATACAAGGAACGACCAAAGGTGCCGTGTGGCCAATAGTGGTAGGAAGCAGAGGAGCCCTACCACAAAGAACGAAAGTAATACTGGAAAGACTAGGTCTCCGCAAGGACGAACTCCTCACGGTTGCGATGATAGCGCTACGATCGTCCATCGAGATAGCCAACGCCTTCATCGATGACAACGACAACCGGTGAAGAGGAGGAGGAAGGAGACTGAAGACGAGTCTGATAAGTATCGGGCTAAGTATTATAAAACTACATGTTGATACGGGCTGGTGCAAATAACAATACCCATCAGCCGCAGATGGCTTAAGTACTAAACAATCTAGCCCAGGCGAGTATAATGAACCGTCTGGTGCGAGTCGTAGGACACGAAAGTCTCCCAAAAAGAGACGCGTTACGGCGGCAGAGCGACTCTTCAAGTCGGGCGTATACCTTCACGCGGTATTCCCTGAACACACGTAAGTGTGACTAAACTACGTCTTCCCTTCCTGCATAGGGAAGGGACTCTGCTAAGCTAATTTTTCGAAGTCCGTTATGCGGACCCTTGGCAGGGGCAGGCGGCCTAACGAAGGCCAGTTGTTAAGTTTAAAACCCCACGGGGGGGTTAACCTCCGAAAATCTATCAATCGTCCATCGAGACGAAAAGATACAGGTTATAGCCAAATGCCTCGTCATCTAATTAGTGACGCGCATGAATGGATTAACGAGATTCCCTCTGTCCCTATCTACTTCTTGGCGTAGCATTACCACGGGTCGGTGTCTTTGACCGAATGGCTCCATATGTGGTATATCGCCGTAGGCGTTAACACACACTCAGAAACATAAGCTGGTAAGGAGAAGAGGAGAAGAGGAGAAGAGTGGAGGAGAGGAGAAGAGGAGAAGAGGAGAAGAGGAGAAGAGGAGGAGAAGAGGAAGAGAAGAGGAGGAGAAGAGGCAGATGGCAGGAGTAACTATGACTTGGTCGCTCCTCGAAGACATCACACTGAAAGTCCGGTGTAGGACTCTGAGCGATAAGCTGCTGACGTTTGCGGTTCCTGAGGACCCGTGGCAAGAAAGTCGGCCACGGACTCGCACGAGTAAGCCACAAGGTGGATATATCCGCATGGTGCCCTTAACCACGGTCAGGTACTGGTGGGACGGGCTAGTGTCGTATGAAGCTGGTGAATGGGGGGTCAACCCTGTTACGCGGCGTCAGTAAAGAGGAACATGACAACTCCTCTTTGGGCCTGAAAACCCAAGCTACCTAGGTGTGGTGTCTGGCAGGACCGGTCAAAGAGTTATAGTGGCTATGCATCGAGTATGGCCAACCAATCGTCATTGTAGTAGTGACCAGGCATACAGATCATAGCTGCAAGCAACTGCCTAGTGAGATGACGATTCAATCGTCGAAATGGAATAGATTCGAACGTCGTGTCAAAGCGTCAAGGTGTCAGGGGCACCCAGTACTGTCTCTCCCGCACTAATGGGATCGTTCAATCGGATTTGCGCCTAACCCTCGACGTCACGGAACCTCCCACAAAAGTACGCAAGTACTGGGAGCCCCAAGCCGTGGCGTCGTGCTGTGAAGGGTGCGAATTCGAGATGGCGGTCGTGGGGTGAGACACCTGGGCTGTCTGAGTAGGAGCGGTGAAGGCGTAGAGTTGCAGGGGAACTCAACGCGCCTTCTCCTCCTACAGGTTGGGATCCTCTTGGCGACTTAATGGTCGCACTAGGGGATCTTCCAACTATTGACTCAAAAGTACCTAGTACTGGCTCTCCCGCACTAATGGGATCGTTCAATCGAATTTGCGCCTAACCCTCGACGTCACGGAACCTCCCACAAAAGTACGCAAGTACTGGGAGCCCCAGGCCGGGCGTCGTGCTGTGAAGGGTGCGAATGCGAGATGGCGGTCGTGGGGAGAGACACCTGGGTGCTTAAGTAGGAGCGGTGAAGGCGTAGAGTTGCAGGGGAACTCAACGCGCCTTCTCCTCCTACAGGTTGGGATCCTCTTGGCGATTTAATGGTCGCACTAGGGGATCTTTCAACAATTGAGTCAAAAGTACCTAGTACTGGCTCTCCCGCACTAATGGGATCGCTCAATCGGATTTGCGCCTAACCCTCGACGTCACGGAACCTCCCACAAAAGTACGCAAGTACTGGGAGCCCCCAGGCCGGGCGTCGTGCTGTGAAGGGTGCGAATACGAGATGGCGGTCGTGGGGAGAGACACCTGGGTGCTTAAGTAGGAGCGGTGAAGGCGTAGAGTTGCAGGGGAACTCAACGCGCCTTCTCCTCCTACAGCTTGGGATCCTCTTGGCGATTTAATGGTCGCACTAGGGGATCTTTCAACAATTGACACTTTGGACACTTTTGACGCTTTTGGCACTCTACTAGGCACTCCGTAAGGGGCGCCTAGGGCACGCTGGGCACTTTTGTCCACGCGGCCTTCCATTTCCTTTTTTTTTTTTTTTTTTTTTTTTTTTTCAGGAACCCGCAGGGGACATCGGCTTCTCCGATGCTGGGAAGCGACGCTCCCACGGCCCCGGTCAACCCCCATGGCCAAGCTGAACCGTCGTGGTGAGGGCCTCGGGACAGGAAGGGGTTTCGTTCCTGCCATTAACGATGGGGACTGGAGCGACTGGCGATCCTCGCAGTCCTAAAGCAACAAACTGCCCGGGTGGGACAAGCGGCTCTGGACCACCGTGTGACTTCTATTTCCGCTTTTCTCGTGGGAACAATATGAATATTTAGAAAACAATGACGATGGTGACGAGGAGTAGTGCGCGGATGGCAGCCCGGCCATCAAGAACATCCAGCGCTGGAGGATCAGGTCACCACGAAGCCGGGTCGAGCACCTGCGGGGCCTCAAGGGTGCGCGCGGCCCCAGCCCAGATTCCTCCCCCTCGTCTATCTCGCGATCAGATCGGTTGTCCCCCACGAGGCCCCCAGCGAGCTCGCCCGCGAGGTGGCCTGGACGGGCAGGTTCTCGGCCTTCGCGCCGTCCGAATTATTTTGAACAGGTGCGACAGGGTAATAGGGCAACGTGCTGCAGCCGCAAACGTCGCGGTAGCGCACAAAGTAGGAACGAACAACGCGAGTAGAAATAGGCGCGACGAAACCGAAACTCAGCCACCGGTGGCTGCTCGTGACGAAGAAATAGGACCGACACGACAAAACGCGATCGCGAACCCCCACCGAAACCTAGATAGGGCCGACGCACCGGGCGACGGCAACACCACGGAAGTTAGGGTGCTGCAGCTGAATATGAGGCGTTCAGCTGTGGTAACAGGAGAAGTTCGTGCGCTCACTCGGCAGAAGCGACTGGACGTCCTGTTATTGCAGGAACCATACGTCCGGAAGCAGGGCCAGAACCACACTTTCTACGGATTAGGAACTGGAATGAGGGTGGCCGCGGTCCGCGGCGAGAAACCTTGGGCGGCTGTGGCCATTTGCAACCCCTCATTCCAGATGGTCTTCGTCTCGCAGCTGAGCACGACACACTGCGTATGTGTGGAAGTGACGGCACCCGGATCCTCGTTCTACGCCATCTCCCATTACTTCCAATGGAAAGATGACATCGAGGATCACCTCAGACACCTCGCTATGGTGCTCCGTTCTCTGAGGGGGAAGAGAATATTAGTGGCGTTAGATGCGAATGCGCGCTCGTCCCAATGGGGACCCCAGAGGACCGACGAGCGCGGAAGCAGGCTCGAAAGACTCATCGAGGAGTTCGACCTGCGAATAGTCAATGACAGTAGCCAGCCTCCAACTTACTGGACGCCAAGAGGATCGTCTTTCATCGACGTTACCCTTGTGACGTCACCCATGTCCCAATTCGTCAGGGAATGGAAGGTAAGGGAGGACTGGACGACGAGCGACCACAATGCCGTGGACATCAGGCTTCGCACCCCAAGAACCGCGAGAAATGACCAGCGCTCCGGTTCCGGTCGGTTCAACACTCGTAGGGCCGGCTGGGAGCTGTTCGCTGCGACTCTCAGGAACTTATCGGCTGCGAGGCTTGAGGAACTCCCACTCTCGTCGGCAGCGGAGGTAGAGCATATGGCAGAGACTCTCACGAGCGTCCTCACGGACGCTTGCACCGAGTCCATGCCAAGAAGGAAGCACTTTAGGAAGTCCAATCCGTGGTGGACACAGGCACTCACGAACCTAAAAAAGGGAGTGTACAAACGGAGACGCGCGTTTCAGAAGGAAAGGGTCCTGCCCGAACGCCTCGTTAAGCTGCAGCAGTATCGCTCTTCTTTGCGTCTGTATAGCAGGGAGGTGCGAAAGGCAAAACTCGACAGCTGGAGATCGTTCGTTACGTCGCACGGGAACTCGGAGGCTTGGGGATTCGTTTACAAGCAACAGGCTAACAAACTCCGAATTGAGAAAGTGCTCAGCACGATCCGGCATAACGGCACGACCACTATAGACATGAAGGAAACTGCCAGCAGCCTTCTTCAAACGCACGTCCCAGACGACCAGGAAGCAGAGGACACCCCCCAACAAAGGGAAATCAGAGGTCGTGCAAGCATCGCACCGAACTCTCCCGACACCCCACCCTTCACAAAGGGCGAGATCGCGGCGGTTGTGCGATCCCTCAAATGTGACAAGGCTCCGGGACCTGACCTTATCGAGGTCGTGGTTCTGAGACATGCCTTTGCTTCCGTTCCAGATGAAATAGTTAGGCTCTTCAACGGGTGCCTTCAATGGGGCGTCTTCCCCTCCGCCTGGAAGGTAGGTTCCTTGAGAACTCTCCTGAAAGGGGAGGATAAGGACGAGGACCCGAAATCGTACAGGCCAATCTGCCTTCTATCCGTGATCGGGAAACTCTTCGAAAGAATCCTCAAGGGCCGAATCGCAACGACAGCGATGACCCCCGAGAGGATCTCCGCGCGACAATACGGCTTCGTTTCCGGAAAGTCGACGGATGACGCGATCTTTGAGCTGCGGCGAATGGTAGACGCCTCCGAGGAGACTTACACCGTCGCCCTGCTCTTCGATATATCCGGAGCCTTCGACAACGTGTGGTGGCCTCTGGTGCTAGATAGCCTTAGGAACAAGGAGTGCCCGCGAAATATATTCGAAGTAGTCCGCAACTACTTCGACGATAGGAAAGTTCAGATTACGTGGGGGGGATGAAGAGGTTTCCAAGCGCGCCACTCGGGGATGCCCGCAAGGCTCTGTCCTTGGCCCGGCATGCTGGAACCTCATGTTCGACGGACTCCTCAGAATCCTCGAGGATATAGTCCCGAACAACTTCGTTGCCTATGCGGACGATCTTCTGATCCTGATTAAAGGCAACTCGCGTAGGGAACTCGAGGGACAGGGCCAAATGGTCGTCGACACCATCACACGATGGTGCCGGGCGGCCAAACTGGAGCTGTCCGAGAAAAAGACGGAGGCGATCCTCCTTAAAACGCGGTGGGTACGCGGGGCTCCTGTAGGTAGGCGGGGTGGGGAAAGGCCGGACCGCCGTAGACGGGCCCAACAAAAACCTAGCTTAGGAAACAGATACCCGGTCATTAGGGTCGGGAATAGTAGAATTGCGTTCAAGGATAGTGTTAGATATCTTGGCGTCCACTTTGACAAAGGCATGGGTGTTAGAACCCATTGCGAATACCTTAGAAGCAAGACCGCGACGATATTCGGGAAATTAGGGAAGATGGCGGGAGCAGGATGGGGTCTTAGATACAAAGCTCTTAAAACCATCTACAAGGGAGTCTTCGTGCCGGTAGTCGCCTATGGCGCGTCGGGGTGGGCAGACCTTTGTACGAGAAAGGATCTCAAAATCCTTAGAGCGGCACAAAGACGCACGCTTATAGCGGTCGCCTCCGCCTATAGAACGGCCTCATGGCGATCGTTGTGCGTAGTGGCGGGGGCTATCCCCATAGACTTAATTCTAGAGGAACACAGGGCGCGTTACGATATTAGGGCAGGCAGGGACGCCAGGATAAACAATGTTGTTATCCCGAACGGGGATGACAACGCAGTGCAGCGAATAAAGGGTGAGGTAATGAACATGTGGCAGGCCGACTGGAGATCCTCAGAAAGAGGCCGTACTACTTTCGCCTTCTTCAGGAGCGTTCAGGAGCGGATGGCTGCGAGATGGTTCTCGCCGGACCACTACAGCTCGCAGGTACTCACCGGACACGGGAACTTCCGAGCGCGGCTCGCGTCTCTAGGACTCGTGGAGGGTGAGGAATGCAGCTGTGGGCGGTCGGATACGCCAAGCCACTTCCTCCTCGAATGCCCCAACTTCGATCCGCAGAGAGTAGCTCTGCAGGAGTTCGTCGAGGGGCGGGACTGGCCAGAGGCGGCGCGCCAATTGGTGTCGTCGGCGGGGGCCTTTTCCGTCTTCTCGGACTATTGCCGGGAATCCCTTTGGCTAAAGGGTCTTGAAGCAGCGGAATAAGAGGTAGGACCGGGGGGGGGGGGATATAGAGATAAGTACGCGCGAAGAGGCGGTGTCACGAAATTGCGCGCTGCCTAGTCGGGAAGTTGTCGGACTTTCCGGCGAAAGACGGGGGGGCCCGTAATCTTCGCGGACCACCCTCCCATCACGGCAGCCCAAGACACCGCCGTATAGGAAACACACACACACACACACACACACACAAACATAAGCTGGGCTAGTGTTCGGGCGGAACACTTGGAGCAGGCCTTCCCGAGGTTCCCCGTGAGTGCACCGGCGGTCGAAACTGCACGCATCGTGACCCTTGAGGTCCCGGTGGGGGTGGATCGAGCACCGGTGTAGCTAAACTGCTCCTCCACTACGCACGGCCAGTGGAAGCCAAAGGATTTTTCTATCGCCCGCTCCCGGGGCGGTCGGCTTCCGCTACCTAGTAGATGGACGATCGTAGCGTATGCCTACAATGGCGAGGTCGCACAGGCCGAGTCTCCCCCGGGAGGCCGACCTTCACATTGAATGTCCCTATCTACTAAATAAGGGATACATACAAAAAGTACAAAAATGAAAACATGGAACCGGAAATAACACACGCAGAAATAACAAAAGCAGTAAAAAGACTAAAAAATAAAAAGGCGCCTGGCCGGGATGGTCTCGGGCCAGAAGTTATTAAAGAACTGTGGGGGACAAAAAAGGACGTGCTGTACATCATGTACAATAGATGCCTCAGAGAAAGGAAAATTCCTAATGAGTGGAAAATCGCGAATTTACAAATTATCCCGAAAAATAAAGAGGTGGATCTTGGCTCAGTTGGCGCATATAGGCCTATTGCTCTTCTGCCCGTGATAAGCAAAATATTTGAAAGAATTATCCTAAACCGCATACAGTGTAAATATGACGAGCTTCGGCTGAGCAGCGACCGGCAGTTTGGTTTTAAAAAGGGGCTCTCTACGGAAGATGCGCTCATCGAGTATAAGAACGGAGTCACACGTACGGACAAAAAATATGTAGTTGCGGTCTTCCTCGATTTCGAGGGAGCCTTCGATAACCTATGGTGGCCAGCTGTCAGGTCGCGTTTAGTCGAGGCACAATGCAGCAGCACGCTATTGGAAATAGTGAATAACTACTTCAAGAGAAGAAGGATTGAGGTGTACAACAAATACGAAAAAGTTGTTGCAAAAGTTGAACGAGGATGTCCACAGGGCTCAATTCTTGGACCGAATGTCTGGAATTGGTGCTTGGACACACTGTTAAAGAAGACAACAGAGCGATTTGATGAAGACGAGGTGCAAGTCACCGGATACGCAGACGATGTTGTGTATCTCATCAAAGGAAATTCAAGAAACGAGTTGGAGGGGCTTGCGGCTGAGGTGGCCGAACTTGTAAGAACATGGTGTCAATTGAACAAATTGGCAATATCAGCCAAGAAAACACAAGCGATGATGGCCAAGGGCAAGTTCAGTCTAGGGAGACAACCGAAAATCGTCATTTGTGAGAAAAGAATTGCATACGTAAGTAAGTATAAATACCTTGGAGTCATAATTGATGAACGCTTGACTTTTGTCCATCATGTCAAGACCGTAAGGGAAAAAATCATTAAGTACGTAATGACGTTAAAAAGACTGGCCCACGAACAATGGGGCATCAGGAGGCCCATTATAGAAGTGTTATACAAAGCTGTTTGTGTACCTATCATAACCTATGGATCTGCGATATGGTACGATAAAGCTGAAAACAGCATTCTGAGAAGACATCTCTGGGCAACGCAAAGAGCGGTTCTACTTGTGCTGACTGGTGCCTGTCGAGCTACGTCGACAGCGGCACTTCAGGTGCTGTCGGGGGCTATGCCCATGGACTTGGAAATTGTGCTACGAAGCATAAGAAGGAAAATAAAGAAGAACCAAAGTGTAACGTGGGGAAATTTCGTGTTCAGAGAAACCATGGAGGAGAGCGAGAATCTAGAAGCAATACATCAACAAGCAATAGAGGCATTGGGAGACACAGTGCTGTCGACCTGGCAAGAAGACTGGGAGACAAATGAGCACGGAAGGACAACATTCGAGTTTATAAAGGACGTAAAGTTCAAAAGTAAAAATAAATGGTTCCTACCATCAAGGAAAACAGTGTACCTACTAACTGGGTATGGACTGATCAACAGCAGTCTGTACAAGAGAGGAGCAGAAGATACACCGAATTGCCCGTATTGCGAGGATGAAGAGGAAACAATGGAGCATCAGATTTTCGAGTGTCCGCTGCACGAGGGAATAAGATACGCAGAACTGAGAACACCGGAAAGACGTATGACAAGACTCATAGGGGTAAAGGAAAAATTCCTGCAGTTCCAAAGATTCGCAGAGGAGCTCTTTGAAAGGAGGAGAACATATCTAAACGAGCTGGGGAGCGAAAACGCAGGATATAATTAGACAAGAGAACAAACGGATGCACCGAAAGAGGAAGAAATGGAGAAAGAAAATATATACTTACGCAAAAATGATAGATAGTAAAAGGTCCGCCTCCACGTGGCAGGGATGGAAACGCCGAGGACTCCCTCGGCGGCTAAGAGACCTAGAAACAATAATAAAAGAAATGGAATAAAGGAAATAAATTAAAAGTAAAACATGTTAAACAGCAAAATGAGAGTAAAAATATAAACATAAATAACGCGAAAACAAGTGGCGATGAGCAAACGCTCAAGGCTGCATAAATAAAGAAGAATAAAATAAAAAATAAAAAAAAAAAAAAAATAAAAAAAAATGTCCCTATCTACTCCCCCCCGTGGCTCGCTACCTTGTTGTGGTGGGGGGGCTTGCGAGTCCTGATGATCCTCGAAGCTGTGCCAGCGGGAGTCCAACTCCTGGCAGGTCTAACCATGCTGGAGTGGTTCGAGGTGAAGGACCAGACTAAGAGCGTAGCCAACGTCCCAACCCACGGTGTAAGGCATCGTGCCAAGGGGTGAATGGCCGTAGGACGTTAAATATGACGGTTTCACACGATCCCTCTGGGGTACTTGCCGACCCCCCAGAGTAATCAGGCTTGCCCGGGTAAGGCGGCTCTGCCCGGGTTGACTTACTTTCCGACCATTCTCGTGGGAATAGCATGGAAATTTCAATAAACAAAAAACAAAAAAGGAAGAGTCAGAGACCATTTGAAGAAATGGAGCAGGGGGCGGATGCAGGTTCACAAGATGTGGATACACCCAGTGTGGGCGTTAGCCGGGCTAGCTCGGTTGCATCGCTAACCGATGAAATTGGATTGGCTGTAAAGCGCAAACGTTCAGAGATAGAGATAGACTTCGAAGAGATTCGCGATCGCACTGCCTTAGACGTCGTTAAATCGGAGAGAGATAGTCTGGAGGCCTTCTTATTTAATGACGCGAACAAGGTTAATAAGCCGGCCATCAAATTTATTTTGGCTAAATGGGCGATACTGGAGTCGCAACTGCAACACCAAATACTGGAAAAGGAAAAAGTAATTGCGAAACATGCCGTGTGTTCTGAACAGAGGAGTAATACTTACGCGCAGGTGACAGCTGGTTTGTCGAGCTGGTCCCCTTATCCGGAGGTTGGTACTCGCCGGCAGCCAAGTGGACCTGAAAAGAAAAAGAAGGAAGCATATGAAGTGGTTATCATCAAACCGGAAAATGAAAATGACACGAGAACAAATGATGAAATAAAAACACGAGTAACTGATCTTCTGAAAGACAAGCGCGGATGTCTGAAAGTTCGCAGTATACGACAGCTTCGGTCTAAAGGTATCGTAATAGAGGTCAATAGTAAAGCTGATGTGGACATCATTGAAAAGGCGGGGCTGGACAACGTGGGACTACGAACATCAGGGCCAAAGAAGTCAGACCCGAGTATCATCATATACGATGTGGAGAAGGACTACGAAGCTACCGAATTGAAAGAGGACTTTATTGCAAAGAACCTTGATTATAATGTGAACGCAAATGAACAAGATCTGAAGGAAAAAGTCAACTTCCGACACTGTTTCAAAGTAAATGGCAAAGCGGACAAAGTCAACTGGATTGTTCAACTACCGGCTCAACATTTTACGGACCTCTTGAAACGAGGAAAAGTCTTTATGTTCTGGAGAACATATAGACTGAAAGAACATATAAATATCACGCGATGCTTTCGCTGCTTAGGATATGGACACATCGCGAAAAATTGCAGTTTCGAAAAACAAGTATGTGAGCATTGTGGAAGCCAGGAGCATTTGCGAGAAGCCTGTGCCAAAAAAGATAATCCAGAGTGTGTCAACTGCACGCAGGCCAAAAGAAAGGATACCAAGCACAGTACAAGATATAAGGACTGCCCGGAGTACTTAAGACAAGTCGAACTCTACCGTAGTAGAATAATATGGAGTTAAAAATTGGTCAGATAAATGCGCAGCGATCAAGAATAGTTGCGGCAGAACTCAATAGGATCATGACTGTATTGGAGCTTGACATTTTGTGTATACAAGAACCCTATACATTCAAGGGAAGAATACGAGGATATACAGCACAAGAAATGAGTATCTTATGCCCAAGTGGGGACACCCCCTGGGTAGCTGCAGTAGTTTGCACTAGGAAACTAGAGGTCTTTTCGCTGAGTACGAATGTTTCGGAACATATTATGGCATTTGAGATACGAACGGCAAAGGACTGCTTTTTCATAGTCAACTTATATTGCCAGTTTTCCCTGCCGATACAGCGATTTATAATGGAACTCGAGACCGTTTTGAACGCCATAGGCGACCGC
>CAXFZK010000219.1:27500-28772 GCA_964007305.1 Netelia melanura
CGCGTCTTCTCCCAAGCTCCGATCGGTCTACGCGTCGTCGCCGAGCCCCGATCGGTCCACGCGCCCGACCAACACTAGAGACGACGCAAAAAAAAGTTGAATTTTTTTTTTTTTTTTTTTTTTCCCTCTACAATCACGTTCAATGCTCCAGAGCAGAACTTCGTGCCGAGTCGGGGCGCGCGTCGGATCTACGCCCCGATCGGTCCACGCGCCGTCTTCGAGCCCCGATCGGTCTACGCGTCGTCTCCGAAGCCCCGATCGGTCTACGCGCCGTCTCGGAGCCCCGATCGGTCAACGCGCCCGACCAACACTAGAGACGACGCGAAAAAAAGTTGAATTTTTTTTTTTTTTTTTTTTTTCCCCTCTCTACAATCATGTTCAATGCTCCAGAGCAGAACTTCGTGCCGAGTCGGGGCGCGCGTTGGATCTACGCCCCGATCGGTCCACGCGCCGTCTTCGAGCCCCGATCGGTCCACACGCCGTCTTCGAGCCCCGATCGGTCTACGCGTCGTCTCCTAAGCCCCGATCGGTCTACGCGTCGTCTCCTAAGCCCCGATCGGTCCACGCGCCGTCTTCGAGCCCCGATCGGTCTCCGCGCCCGACCAACACCAGAAACGACGCGAAAAAAAGTTGAATTTTTTTTTTTTTTTTTTTTCCCTCTCTACAATCACGTTCAATGCTCCAGAGCAGAACTTCGTGCCGAGTCGGGGCGCGCGTCGGATCTACGCCCCGATCGGTCCACGCGCCGTCTTCGAGCCCCGATCGGTCTACGCGCCGTCTCCGAGCCCCGATCGGTCTACGCGCCGTCTCCGAGCCCCGATCGGTCTACGCGTCGTCTCCTAAGCCCCGATCGGTCCACGTGCCGTCTTCGAGCCCCGATCGGTCTACGCGTCGTCTCCTAAGCCCCGATCGGTCTACGCGCCGTCTCCGAAGCCCCGATCGGTCTACGCGCCGTCTCCGAGCCCCGATCGGTCTACGCGCCCGACCAACACTAGAGACGACGCGAAAAAAAGTGGAATTTTTTTTTTTTTTTTTTTTTTTCCCTCTCTACAATCACGTTCAATGCTCCAGAGCAGAACTTCGTGCCGAGTCGGGGCGCGCGTTGGATCTACGCCCCGATCGGTCCACGCGCCGTCTTCGAGCCCCGATCGGTCCACACGGCGTCTTCGAGCCCCGATCGGTCTACGCGTCGTATCCTAAGCCCCGATCAGTCTACGCGCCGTCTCCGAGCCCCGATCGGTCCACGCGCCGTCTTCGAGCCCCGATTGGTCT
>CAXFZK010000220.1:0-19678 GCA_964007305.1 Netelia melanura
GACGGTTGAAATGAATAGCTCGCACGGAGATGGTGCTCGTGAGAATGAAGAAAAAATTAATTTTAGTATCCAGAATAAATATTGAATTATCGATCGTCCCCGGCATGAATAACTGCCACACGTAATAAATTATTTGTTAAAAATACGAGATATCACATTTTTGATGTTTCACGCGCGACTGTTGGAAAATAACTAAACTCTAACTAACAACGAAATTATTCAGCAGCTCCCCAGGTCTCTTTCTGAACTATACTAAAGTTTATTACGGTATTCTTTACACAAAGACGATTCAGCATTTTTGCAGAATATACGATATCCTGCATACCGCAACGATGCGTCATATACGTATCATTGCACGGGACGAGCGCTCGCATCGTCATGTACCTATATGACTAATGTCAAAATATTGTCTAGATACGACAGAGCTCGTTCGCGCGTGCCGTATGCTATAACATAATTGGAGTTAATTTAACAACTGTATTTTTTAATTATTAGGATCTTACGGTACTATGCGTAAATATGTTTGTATATATATATATATATATATATATATATATAAAGATAGAGCGAGCTCATGAAGGCATACGCTCCCAGGTAAGAACGAGAGAGAGAGAGAGAGAGAGAGAGAGAGAGAGAGAGAGAGAGAGAGAGAGAGAGAGAGAGAGAGAGAGAGTGAGCGCGCGAGGTAACGAAGAGGAGAGACCACTGACAGCATATACGACTCGTGGCGTACCTCGCCCCGTACCGTTCACCACCACCTCGCCTATACTGTAGATCAGAAGGCTCGCACTCTGTCTCTCTCTCTCTCTATCTCTTAAACGTGCTGTACGTATGAGAGAGAAAGAGCTATAGGGTATCTCTATTAAAACAGAGACCATGCTACAGGCTGCTTCTTTTTATTTTCTTTATTCACGAATAAACATCGTTTTAACCAAACCAAACAACTGCGTAATCTTTTCGATTATTATGAATAATATATATATATATATATATATATATATATATATATATTATATATGGGCCGCCGCACATCAAACAGGGTAACCACCAGAATTTTTATTTTCACACTTTTGATTCTTTTCAGTACATATCGAAAAATTCTTTGTGGTGAATTGCGAGGTTTTTAATTACCCGCTCAAAAGACATCGGTTTTTCAAAAAACATCTCTTTTTGAAAATTAAGACAGAATGCTCTATACATATTTATGGACACCCGGTAGTATTAAACATAAGCACATGTACAGATTTATTTAAATAATGAATAAACCCATACACCTATATATGTATGAAGATGGCCTGGCTAGACTAGCCGTCTTTGCTGGTGATCTAACGGCTCGTGAAACCGACACCCCTGCCCGTTTTACACAAAACGTTTGTCTCGCTGCTTTGGTCAAAATTGCATACACATCAAATATGAGTATAAGACTGTCTTTTATACTTCTCTTTTGATATTGAAGTTACAGTCTCAACCGAGCAGTGTAACAGCGCGTTATATTTTACTGTGTAATGATGGCAGATCGTGCTCTTCGCAAATGTATCCGCGTTTTTTTACGTTTTGTAAAATTACACAGTGTGCAGATACGTCGTCGCTGTGACGCTCAGTGGTGCTATGAATTAAGACATTTATCGGGCGATAGACTCGTTAACCGCTTGAAATATCTTATATGGTGGACGCCCCTGCGCAATATAGTGATAGCTTATAACAGGGGTATACTGCAGGGTCGGAGGGTGTTAACATGTGTGTATGAAGAGCTACAGAGGCGCGGTCTTCAAGGATCTCAGAGCGTCCGCGCTATTGTAGATGAAATTAGGGGTAAGTACTCTTTTACATGGTTTTAAAAAGAACTATATTCTTATAATAAAAACGGTGCAATAGGTTATCAACAATTTTTGGACGCGTCGAGCGATGAAGAAGCCTCTCTCATAGAAGCTACACGCATTGTAGAATATCAGGAGGGAACTACAGCCGATGGTGGGTATTGAAAACTTCTATTTATTTAAACTTCCAATTTAAAGCTTATTTTTCTAAAATTTATAATTATTATTGTTTAGAATTAACATACCCTGTTCGAGAAATAGAACACATCGCCAGTCTGCCGGGCCTATGTCAAAGACCAAAAAGCAGCGAAATAATTCAAAAGAACGACGCCGGTAGTGGGGATGAGACACCACGCCCTGTCGAAGAAGAAAGAGAACCGATTGCAGGACCTTCAGGCCTGTGTCTAAGAACCGAAGATCGCGACGTTATTAAAGGAAATGACACCGATAGTATCGACGAGGGCGATCCATACGCCGTTACTCCTGATAACGGCAATCAAAACTACAGACACGAGCAAGAAGAAGAAGAACAAGGTACATTAAAGTCATAATATATATTTCTAGACCGTCTAAACTTTAAACCTCTTACACAGTTCTTTTATTACAGATATACAAACGGGTGCAGGGCGAAAGCGTAAGACAGCGGGGACCCAGGTGTTTGGGGATGTGCAACCGCCTGGTAATAGAATCGTTATCATACACGACATAGATCGTTACTTTAGGCGTTTTCAGCTACGCGGTCGTGAGACGACGATGCGTATCCGTCAGCCGCCCCCAGGAGTGGGTGTAACAGCATGGCTCGAGGGGGCATTCCGCGACCTTTTAACGCATCTCACGAGATGTTGTGAGGGTGGTGACTATGCAGGAATCTCGTTCACAGCGAATAGCCTAGCACACGGTCCTGTTTGGCTTTCATTTCGACCGGTTCGCGACTATACATTCGAGGACGTTTGGCAGTTAATAACAAGTGTTGCTCAAAGTACAGCGTCTATGAACATTGATGATTCCTTTAACATGAAAACGTGTATTGTTAAAGGCGTGGAGGGCCGCGGGCGAAAAGGTTTAACACACGAGGGTGTCGCTAAGAAATCTATTTTAACAATTCGAAACACCGACAATCTGTGCTTACCACGCTCGCTTGTAGCAGCGCTAGCATATGCCGAGAGGGGTGAGATACGTACGGGGTCTTTACACAACAGGTGGCAGCTTATAAGACAAATTAATGGGTCAGCCCAAAAAGAAGCAGCGCTTGAGCTTACGAGAAATGCCTGTATTAATATACCACACAATGGTTGTACAACGCGTGAAATTGCTTTGTATCAAAATTATTTGGCTCAAACAGGGATTGCAATCATAGTTTTTGAATTTTTGACATTGGGCCGACGCGAGGCACCTTTATTTGACGGTACGCAGGTGGTTACGGCTATCGCTGGCTCAATCCAACACACATTATATATTCTGTATTACGAGCGATCACACCACTTTCAACCTATTTTGAATCTACGAGGTGCAGTGGGTAGCTTAAACTTCTGTGTAACTTGTAATACCCGTTTTCGTTGTAACCATAGATGCTTAAAAAAGAAATGTCCCCGTTGTCTTCAAACACCGGCATGCGAGACAGTCGGTACAATCAGGTGCGAAAGCTGTAATCGTGATTTCTTTGGCGAGAGGTGTCTAAAAAATCATAGAGTTGTCGCAATCAGCCGTAGACGCCGTGTAAATACTGTTTGCGAGTCTCTTAAACGCTGCCGTAATTGTTTCCGCTCTATCAGACCTTTGGAAAAGAAGAATCATATATGTGGCGTGGGCTTTTGTAAAACATGCAAATCTCGCCAACCTTATAATCATTTGTGTTTCATGATGCCTGTTCGCGCTATTAATACATCAAAAGAGAACATATTTATTTTTTATGATTTTGAAACACAGCAGTGTGCATCTGTAAAAGGTGATCCTTCCGTGCGTATTCACGAACCAAATCTTTGTGTGGCTCAACGCGTATGCACACGTTGCTGCGACAATGAAGCCATAGACGAGCCGTGCGAGTATTGCGGCGTTCACGAGTTTATATTTCGGACGAACCCTGTGTGTCAGCTTGTAGAGCTAGGCATGAAAACTATTCCGGGTTTCTCACACACATTTTTAATAGCCCATAACGCAGGCGGCTTCGATGCACAGTTCATCCTACGTTATTTAATAGAAGAGAAAAAAACACAGCTACCCTCTTTAATAATGAACGGTACTAAAATTATTACAATGCGCATTGGAAAACTCGTATTTCTCGATAGTTTGCATTACTTCCACATGCCTCTGAGCTCATTACCAAAAGCCTTCGGTCTAAGAAATGCTCTTGCTAAAGGATCGTTTCCCCATTTATTTAACAGGCCTGAAAATCAAAATTATATCGGTCCGCTACCTACCATAGACCACTATTCTCCTGACACGATGCGCGTGGAAGAACGCGAGCGTTTTTCTGCATGGTATAACGATCTAAAGAATGCCAATTACGTGTTTGATTTTTCAAAAGAAATTACAAGCTACTGCAAGAATGATGTCACGATATTAAGACAGGCTTGTGTCGTTTTCCGAAAGATGTTCATGGACAGCGGGCGCGTCTGCCCGTTTAGCGAAAATACAACAATAGCGTCGGCCTGTTTTCAAATTTTTCGAAAAAACTTCTTGAAAAGTAACACTATCGGTATTATACCTACAGGCGGTTACAGGTGGGCTCATAATCAGTCAAAAAAAGCGATTTCGTGGCTCGTGTGGATGGAACGCTCTTTAGATCATCATATCATTCACGCAGGACGCTCGCGCGAATTTAAACTGCCCCAAAATTTAATGGTAGACGGTTACTATGAAACAGACGGCGCGACTCATGTATTACAGTTTCATGGCTGTTATTGGCACGGGTGCGCGTCTTGTTTCTCCGTAAATAGGGACTGCAAACAGAGTGACGGTACGACAATGGACGAGCGTCTTGAGCGAACAAACGCCATAGCGCATAGAATCCGCTCAAGCCATTATACGTTAACAGAAATTTGGGAGTGCGAGTATGATCGCATGATAAAAGCAGATATAGAAATGCGTAATTTTGTGCATGATCATGCTCTAGTAAAATTAGATCCTCTCGATCCACGCGATGCGTTTTTCGGTGGTCGTACAGAAAACATGGTCACGTTATACGACGTAAAAGACGGGGAGCAGATACGGTATGTTGACGTCTGCTCATTGTATCCGTATGTATGTAAATACGGTAAATACCCTATAGGGCACCCTATAGTGTACGTCGGTGACGAGTGTATGGAGTTAACAGGAGTCGAAAACACGGATCTTTCGCGCATCGAGGGTCTTGTTAAATGCACGGTGCTACCTCCGCGAAATCTTTACCATCCCGTGTTACCGTTGCGTATGCATCATCGTTTATTATTCGGACTGTGTCGTAGCTGTTGCGAAACAATGAGTCAAGACGCGTGCCCCCATGAAGACCCTGCTGAGAGGTCATTCACAGGTACCTGGGTAGTAGATGAAGTTCGAAAAGCCGTCATGTGTGGCTATAAAGTATTAAACGTGAGTGAAATCTGGCATTATGAGATAACGCAGTATAACCGTGATACACAGGGCGGGGGTCTTTTTGTTGAATATATCAACACGTTTCTTAAAATCAAACAAGAGGCCAGCGGCTGGCCCGAGAACTGTGTAGAAGACGAGACAGCTCAAGCCAATTATATAGCTTCTTTCAAGGCCTCCGAAGGAGTTGATCTATGTCGCACAGCTATAGCAAAAAACCCAGGTCTGCGCTCGGTAGCGAAACTGTGTCTTAATTCGTTTTGGGGTAAATTTGGGCAACGTGAAAATTTACCTAAAACCGAAATAGTGTCGACCCGTAAAAAACTTATGGAGCTACTGAACAGCTCTGAGCACGATATCACGGGCATACTACCTGTTAATAATCGCGTATTGTATGTTAATTACACAAAAACCGAAGACGCTGTAGTACCGTCTAATATAGCAAATGCTGTAATTGCTGCATATACAACAGCTCAGGCTCGGCTGAAGCTTTACTCTTATCTCGAACTGTTGGGTGAACGCGCATTGTATTGCGACACCGATTCCGTTATTTACACAACGAAAAACGATCCTAAAGAGTACGAGCCGCCTACGGGTCAGCTTCTCGGTGATCTAACGGATGAGCTAAGCTCGTACGGTACTGGTAGCTATATTAGATCTTTCGTTTCGGGCGGTCCAAAATTTTATTCTTTCATAGTTCATACCCCTGGTGGTGTAGAAAGCGAGGTTTGTAAAGTTAAAGGAATAACTCTTAATTATGCAAACACCTCTCTGATAAATTACAGATCGATACGTTCATTCATAATAGGCGAGAGAGAGGATCCAATTGTGTTAAGATTTGCCTCAATACGACGCACGCCGTTCCACCAGGTTGTTACACGACCCGAAACGAAATCATGTATGCCGTTGAGCGTCAAGCGGAGACGTAATGGTGAATACTGTTCGCTCCCTTATGGCTACAGAGTTTAATATCATAAAATATTGTTGTTATTGTAAAATATTGTTATTATTGTAACACGTTGTTATTATTGTAAAATATTTATGGTGTTATTGCAAAATAAAAATCCGTATACACATGACGTGTGCTTTATATACACTGTTGTAAAGAAAATACATTCATTCGTGCAGATGGATACACGGTGGAAGCATCCCTGGACCTCCATGATCTGTGGCCCCACGGGCTGTGGTAAAACTTATTTTGTAAAAAAGTTTTTGAAATTCATTTCGCAAATGAATAGTGAGCCGTTCGAGAGAATTATTTTCTATTATTCCGAATGGCAACCAGCATACACAGAGTATGGTAAATCGATAGAATTTCATGAAGGTCTGCCTCAGAGTGCCGATTACGCGAACGATCCGCGTGCAAAGCTCATAATAATCGACGATTTGATGCGCGAGGCGTCGAACAATAGCGTTGTAGACCTTTTCACCAAAGGTAGTCATCATAAAAACCTGAGTGTTATTTTTATTACTCAAAATTTGTTCCATCAAGGACACGGTCAGCGCGATATTTCATTGAACGCCAATTATATTGTAATTTTCAAAAATCCTCGTGATCGAGCCCAAATTCAGCATCTCGCGCGTCAGGTATATCCGGAAAACCCACGATTTCTACAAGAGGCCTATCATGATGCAACGTCCAAACCGCATGGTTATTTGTTACTCGATTTGAAACAATCAACACCTGATAACTGTAGATACCGTACTTGTATTTTCCCCGACGATGCCCGTCATTTTGTGTACATACCACGGAAAAAGTTAAAAAGCAATACCGACACATGTGAATTACCAGTTCAACGTGTGTAATGGCGACTAAAGCATCGCCGCGTCACGAAAAATGTATATCTATATTGAGCGCCCTTCAGCAATCCAATACAAAGTATCGTGCATCTGATACGCACAAAAAACAAAGAAGTGCTAGTCACGCCGTTTGCCAGTGTGTGGTGTACATTCTTAGGGGCAGCCCTGCCCCAAAGAGACGTAGCGCAAAAGGGTTTAAAAGGCGTGATACATCACGACTGTCTACAGTTCATCGGTCGTAATGGCGCGGGGTGGTTCACCGCTCTGCAAAAAGCACGTTGCGATACTGCGTGCTCTTCAACACCTGAATAAGGAGCAACGCGAGGCTGTTTTACGCAAAGCAGATCCTAGTATTATCCGGTGTATTTGTGAGTGTGCACTGAATGTTCTCTGTGGGAATGTACCGCTGAAGATCGACCAGAGAAAAAAATTACGTCGTTACGCACCGGTTCTCCGTCGTTTAGCCTCAAAAAAAGGCTGCTGGAAGAGTAAAAAACGGTTTGTTGTTCAAAACGGTGGGTTTCTACCGCTCCTATTAGCACCAATATTAGGTACTGTTCTATCGACTTTGATTGGCGGCCGTGGATGATGGAGCACGCAAGAAAAATGGTACTCGTGCCTGAGGAGCATCTAACGCGGCTGAGCACACAAAGTCATACGCCGCCGTTTTTTAATACGGGTGCGCCTCAAACACAACCAGTGCGAGGTATTGACGCTACGCTAGCTCGCTTAGACACGGAGATGAATGAAATTTTGCACTCCAACGCATACAAGGACGAGAGGGAAAAATGGGCGGCGTACTTGACTGTATTACAACGTTATCTCCACTTCGTTGATGATGAGAGAGCTCTGCAGTATCGCGAACTTATGCAGAATAAACACTATGTAGAGGCTGATTATGAAAGAAAAAAAGAAGAAGGCGAAACCGTTTACGGTATGAGCGATACCGCTATACTTGAGAGTATACCAGCTAAATTTCATGTTAAAGCGAGACTTCTTCTTCGCCGCCTGCGAGGCGCTCCACGATCCAATTTTTCTTGGGATTCTGATGGTGTCGTGTCGGTCAGCGGTAAACCAATAAAAGATTCAAATATTGTTGATCTCGTGAACGATGCTATGAGGGCTAGAAAAATACCTAACCCTGCTGGGCGCAGTGCCTTTGCCAGAGTTCTACGAGCGGTCAAGACACCTCGGGAATTTATCGGTAATGAGGAGTTGTGGGCGGAGTCTAGAGTTAACACGCCACAGCGTCAATCGCAGGCTGATGATGGTAGTACAAGCAGCGAGGGATCACCCGATACGGACCAGTCAGCGTTTTTCAGCGGTGTTGAGAACAGATCACCAACACGGCGGACACAGGGAGATAAGCAGAGAGGTGGCGGTTATCATAATAAGAAAAGACGTGTAATTTGGGCTAACCTGAAATTATAATCATGAAAATCTTAGAAACCGCGTACTTTAATCCAGCCCATGAAGCATCGTTTTCAGGTGCTACCAAATTGTTACGTTTCGCACGCCAGAAAAAAATTGCCCGTGTGAAGGCAGTACAGTGGCTTGAAGCACAGGATACTTATACAAAACACAGATCTGTGCGACGGCATTATCCGCGTCGTTTTTATAATGTCCGAAATATTGACGACTTCTGGGAGGCTGATCTCGTGGATCTTCGCTCGATTAAAGATTATAATGATGGTTATGTTTATCTCTTGGTCGTTATAGACGTTCTTAGTAAATTTGCATGGGTTCAGCCTTTACGTGACAAGTCTGCTGCATCTGTAGCCAATGCGTTTGATCTCATTTTATCTAAGAAAAATAGTAACGGCCGATCACCCCTATACCTACAGACGGACAGGGGTAAAGAATTTACCGGTGCTGTATTCCAGGCTCTCTTAAAGAAAAAGAACATACAGTTCCGTGTTGCGCGAAACCCTGATATAAAAGCGGCTATTGTCGAGAGATTCAATAGAACACTGAAAGAAAGAATGTGGAGATATTTTACGTATTCTAGAAAAAAACGTTACCTAGACGTTCTGCAGAACATCGTTTCGGCATACAATCACTCCACGCATAGCGGTATAAAAATGGCTCCTGTCACCGTGACACACGCTACAGCAGCTAGGGCCCGTAATAATCTGATACAGCGGTACAAAAGAACCGAGAATTGTTCGCCCAAATACAGCGTGGGTGACATCGTGCGCATCAGTAGCGCGAAGGCTGCCTTCGTAAAAGGTTACGAGCGTGGCTGGAGCAACGAGTTATTTAAGATTGTTCGTGTATCGCACAGTATTTGTCCTGTGATATACATACTGCGTGATCTCCACGGCGAGGATATCGATGGTATATTTTATGAGCCTGAGTTATCGAGAGTACAAACGCGGGAGTCTAAACAGTCGCCAGCAAAATGAAGGAGGAGTTTTACATGGTTTTACCTAGTAATAGTAGTATGAATTATTATCCCGATAACGTGACAACAAGGTATACCACGCATTTACCCCAATGTATCTCTCTTCACGGCAGCTGGGCTGTTTCTCTAGCTGAAATACACATACCGACGACAATTTTGCATATACCGCCCGATGGTGAACGGAACTTTATGAATGTCATAACGAACACAGTAGTACCCGGTAGCATGGCAACCACCGACTTTAAGGAAGAACGCGTCTGCGTACCGCCTGGTGTGTACCTCAGCATAGACACATTACTCGAGGCTATTAATGAGGCATCGTGTGTTGCGGGTCATCTGAAATTTAAGCATTGTCGCAACGGATATGTGGCTGTCACGCGTATCTGTGAATCGTGTAAGAATGTAGAACACTCATTCTACTTCTCCGATGTGTTGAACAAGATTTTAGGATTCACCGAGTCTAAGGATGTGGTGGTCCAGAGCGAGTACACTGCTCAGAGGCCTGCTAACCTGGCCCATGGGACCCCAAATATGATGTACGTTTATACGGATATCTGCGAGCCCTATATCACAGGAGATGTGCATACACCGCTGCTGCGAGTCGTACCAATTGTGGCCGCTGATAATCGTAATTACGGGTCGGTGAAGATAAGAAGTTTCTCACCACCACGCTATATTCCTCTATTACGTACTAGTTTTCAAACAATAATGATTGATATAAGGGATGAGTTTGGCAAACCGATACCATTCGAGTACGGGACGTTGACAGTGACGTTACAGTTCAAACGTACAGATTAGCCTAAACCAGTCTAAAATGGCTTATTATGACGAATACTTTGATATGCAAACGGGTGGTGGTGGGGGGCGAACCGGTTATGGTGGTATCAGTCATGTGTATATAGGGTCACCGAATCAAAGGGGTCACGGTATTGGGAGTTTTCTCGGAGGCCTCTTCCGACGAATAATACCTCTCTTGAAACAAGGGGCTCGGGCGGTTGGTAAAGAGGCGCTTCGCTCAGGTATGAACATGGCTACTGATATCATGGATTCTGGTATTCACCCGCGAGAAGCATTCAAAACACGTCTGCACGAATCAGGGGAGAATCTGAAGCGTAAGGCTGAAGAAAAAATTAGTACGCTCATGAAGGGTTCGGGGTATAAAGCCGGTAAAATTAATAAACTGATCCATTCTCTTGCCGGGAACGTATCACGACGTACCGGTGTGAAAAAACGGAAGAAGACCGTGAAGTCGCGAAAACGTTCGGGCTCTGTGAAAAACAGACAGAAGAAGAAAACTGTGAAAAGAAGAGCAACAAAACAGACAACTACGAAGCGTTATAAGAAATCACGAACAGTGGCGGATATTTTCGCCTAACACAATCTTGGAAAAAATGGCTTTCTTACACGCACACTCGTGTGAGTGCCTTAAGTCGGAGCTTGAGCTATTTACACTACCACCGACCCAGACAACAATCGAGGGAACGCATACAGTGTGTTACAAGCCGATCTCATCATTGACGGATGATTCACCGATAGAGTTTGTCATACCGGGCCAGGGTGATGAGTACATTGATCTTGCACACACCATGCTCAGCATGCGTGTTAAGATAGAAACCCCTGACAAAGCAGATGCATCGTTTCCTAAAGTAGGCCCTGTCAATAATCTATTACACTCAATGTTCAATCAGATCGATGTATTTTTGAATCAGAAACTGGTATCACCTCCTAACAATGTTTATGCGTATAGGGCATACATTGAAAACCTCTTGAATTACGGATCTGGTGCTAAGACCTCGCATCTCACGACTGCTTTATGGTATAATGATACGACAGGTAAAATGGATGATACAGAAGATAATAATACTGGGCTTGTAAACAGACGAACCGTATTAGGTAAAAATCGAACGATTGATCTCCTTGGTCATTTACACTGCGATATCTTCAATCAAGAGAGGTTTTTGCTAAACGGCGTTGAGATGCGTTTACGTCTCGTACGGTCTAATAACGCTTTTTGCCTCATGAGTTCTTCGAAAGATTGTACCATCCGTATTACGGAGGCATCGCTACTTATACGACGTGTTAAGGTAGCACCGGGTATACTTTTGGCCCATGCAAGAGCTTTGTCTAAATGTACAGCGAAATACCCTTTGACGCGGGTCGAGGTTAAAGCGCTATCGTTACATGCGGGGATACACGGTGAGACGCTTGATAATGTCATACTTGGCCAGCTGCCTAAACGTATAATCGTCGGTTTTGTCGATAATAAGGCTTTTAATGGTGACCGTAAAATGAACCCTTTCAATTTTCAGAATTACAATATAAATTATTTTTCTTTGTACGCCGATGGATTGCAAATACCGTCAAAGCCCCTACAGCCAGACTTCACAGATGCTGATATGCATGTTGATGCATACCACACACTATTCTCGGGTACAGGCATACACTTTCTCAATGAGGGTAATTGTATCACACGTACAAGCTACCCTCATGGCTATTGTCTCTTTGCATTTGATCTTACACCCGATCTCTCGGCCAATAGTAGCACTCATTGGAATCTCGTGAGGCATGGTAGTGTGAGAATAGAAGTACGTTTCGCGTCTGCCCTAACATCAACGGTTAACTGCCTTGTGTATGCTGAATATGATAATGTGTTGGAGATCGACTCCTCTAGACAAGTAACTGTGGATTTTAGCGGCTAGGTCGCAAGGCTTATAGAGGGGGGAGTGTCATATATCCATAGAACGTGCAATATTTATCGTTAGTCTGTATTCAAAAGTCGCCGTGTTACGACGATCGAGAAGCACCATGAATATCGTCATTGATATACAGGGTCTGAAGGATAAATATAATCATTTTATACCTAAAGAAGTTGCCGTGGTCTCTATAAAGACATCGTACCTGGCCCACTGGATTGTAGCGCCGCCCTACGCTTATAACATTCTACCACCCAGTGTAAAACGTCAAAACACCTGGTTACAAACCAATCATCATGGTATCGAGTGGTCCGAGGGTGAGACGCAGTTACGTGCAGTCGAAGCCTCGTTGAAGAAAATTGCAGCACGGTCTGATCGTCTGTTCACAAGAGGAGTTGATAAAGCGGCCTATTTGACACAGCTAACGGATTGCTACGTTATAAATCTAGAAGAAGAAGAAGACGACGATTCGTCATTTCGTAATCTTCCTGAGAGCAATACTCGTTGTGTGTATCACGGTTTACTGCGAAAAAATTGCTCGTTCACGTGTGCCCTCAACAATGCTGTGAGAATTAAAAAGTGGCTTTCTCATAACGATCGCTCCAGCTCCTTGTGGGAGTACAGAACCACCACAGCCTGGAACATCAGCTTACTAGCTGTGGAGCGCCGCGACGAGGGAAAAACAACCGATGTTAAACAACTCTAGTGTCTCTATAATTGCTGTCTATTATGAACACAGAGCAGCTTATGCAGGCCCTACGCGGTATAAAGAGCCGCACTGTAGGTGTATATCCGGCAGACCGCATCCCTAAGGTGTGGGCGAAACCAGCAGCGATTGTCGCCAATACCGATGGCCACAAGCAGCCCGGAACCCACTGGGTCGCCATGTACGTCGATCGAGATGGACGAGGATGGTACTTCGACAGCTACGGCCTACCACCAATCATCCCGCAGCATCTCCAACGTCTCCGGCAGAACAGCAGATTCTTTAGCTACAACGCTATACAGCTTCAGGGTCCTGAATCACAGACTTGTGGACATTATTGTGTTATGTTTCTTCATTTCTTGTCTACAGGCCTTGGTATTAATATGTTTAGGAGTGCATTTTCAACCGATTTAACACGGAACGATAAAATAGTGTATGACTACTACAATGAGTATACGAATAAGTGTAATAAATCTAAACCCATGAATAATGCGCTCAACAAGGGTGCTTGTGTGGGCGGTGGTTACCATTATAATAATCTCAATACATTTAGTGTTAAAACTCTGCCTTGTGTACAAGGTTGCTGTTCTCGCACCCGCTAACTGTACCATAACTGTGGTTTAAAAATAAAGTATATTTTTTAAATGTGTGTGTTCTTTGTCTCAATATTCTTGAACTTCGCGCGACAATAATTATAATCCACATATTTTAGCGATGAGCTGTTTCTCAGAAATCCTTGAAATGGTCATTCGCGCAAAGGCACGTGCCGTCACGAATTCGATCCTCGCGTATCACATATTTCATAAAATGCTGATGTCTGTAAGCGATACCTGGTGATACGGTAAACTAATTTTACCACCACCACCGCTGCCGCCGCCGCCAAGATGGCTTACTGTTTTTGCAAATAAGCAAATATTGCACCAATTAAATTCAGTCTGCGCCTCTCTGTATACAGAGTAGGGGGGAATGGGGCTGCTTCATAGGGGGTCTGATGTATCTCCACTCCTTGATAGACAGACATTGTCCTCGAGTCTTCAAAGAAGTAAGCACCGCCGATTGAAAGAACGTTTAGACGTCTTTTTGCGAGATATTACAACAATTAAAGCAAAAATACACGCGATATCAGAGTTTCGTGCTTTAACAATAAAACTGAGGAAACTTAAGTTGGACAATGGATTTCACACGAATCAACCAAGTGGGCCGTTTGGAGACGTTTCTTCCCGTCAAAAGATTGTCCGAGTTGGAGCTCGAAAAAGACTATAATATTACCGGCATCAAAATCGTCCAAACGAAATGGGGCGCGCGAGTTGTTGTGGACGTAAATTGTGAATTTTCGTGTTATCTACCAACGAGATTCGTCAAGGCTTTCGAAGAAGCGGACGAACTATTTCAACAAATGAGCAGCGCCGCTAGTAACAAAAATCTAATTATGCAGTACTACGGCACGAAGTTCAACAAGCTCGAGTTCAAAGCTGCTGAGGAGCAATTATAAACAGGTATGTACTATAAATCATGTATAAAGTGTCTATGTTACGATACACATATACGAGCCTCTCTCACGCTATATATTTATCTCTGTCTTCCATAGCTGAACCATTGAAGAAGAAGACGAAGAAGAAGAAGAAGAAAAGAAAAAGATGCTAACAATTGACAATCTAATATATATTACCTCTTTATTGGATATTTATTGTAAATATATATATAACGTATAATTAATAAAAAAAAGGTCACAATATATATCATCCGTCTTCGAGTATTTATTGTATAGCACGTGAAAAGAAAGAAAAAAGAAAATACGTGCTCTGAAGCTCCACACACACACACACACACACACACATACACATTTTCGAGCTAAGTAATGTTCTAAAGTCAAAGACGATGAGAGAGAGAGAGAGAAATAAAAATCTAAAGATAAAAAATATAAAATTGATAAAATAAAAAACAAAGAGCAATGAAGTTTAAATCCGTGTACACTATGGTCACGCGCTCCAGACCCGTCGCTATAAAAGCCTTCCGCATAAACTTAATATCATAACGGGTCTTGGTGTAGAGCTAGCTATTCAGACTGTTAATCCGAGGGTCGGCAGTTCGAGTCTCGGTGTCTGCATCGAATTTTTTAATTCCTTAAAAAAGATTTAAATAAAAAAACAGCGCTCCACCATACCGACAAATTCCCACCCCGCTAATAAAACGCCAAAAATTAAAAAAGAACAAGCTCTCCACTATACCGACACTCCCTCCCCTCCACTCTAATGAAACACCAAAAAATAAAAATTAAAAAAACAAGCGCTCCACTATACCTACAATATCCATCCCCTCCCCGCCCCGCACCCAAGGCCCGCCGAGCCAGGGACACTCGGCGGCCGTGGAGTGGGGGTAAAAAAGCGCACTATGGCGACACACTCTATCCCCCCTCTCCTCCCCCCGCAACGCTTCCCCCCGCGCCCACGACCGACCGACACTCGGCGGCCGCGGAGTGGGGGAAAGGAGTGGGGATGAGAGTGGGGATAGGAGTGGGGGTCGCCATAGTGCGCACCCTACTACTTTTATTTATTTTATTTATTTTATTTATTTTATTTATTTTATTTATTTTATTTATTTTATTTATTTTATTTATTTTATTTATTTTATTTATTTTATTTATTTTATTTATTTTATTTATTTTATTTATTTTATTTATTTTATTTATTTTATTTATTTTATTTATTTTATTTATTTTATTTATTTTATTTATTTTATTTATTTTATTTATTTTATTTATTTTATTTATTTTATTTATTTTATTTATTTTATTTATTTTATTTACTTTATTTATTTTATTTATTTTATTTATTTTATTTATTTTATTTATTTTATTTATTTTATTTATTTTATTTATTTTATTTATTTTATTTATTTTATTTATTTTATTTATTTTATTTATTTTATTTATTTTATTTATTTTATTTATTTTATTTATTTTATTTATTTTATTTATTTTATTTATTTTATTTATTTTATTTATTTTATTTATTTTATTTATTTTATTTATTTTATTTATTTTATTTATTTTATTTATTTTATTTATTTTATTTATTTTATTTATTTTATTTATTTTATTTATTTTATTTATTTTATTTATTTTATTTATTTTATTTATTTTATTTATTTTATTTATTTTATTTATTTTATTTATTTTATTTATTTTATTTATTTTATTTATTTTATTTATTTTATTTATTTTATTTATTTTATTTATTTTATTTATTTTATTTATTTTATTTATTTTATTTATTTTATTTATTTTATTTATTTTATTTATTTTATTTATTTTATTTATTTTATTTATTTTATTTATTTTATTTATTTTATTTATTTTATTTATTTTATTTATTTTATTTATTTTATTTATTTTATTTATTTTATTTATTTTATTTATTTTATTTATTTTATTTATTTTATTTATTTTATTTATTTTATTTATTTTATTTATTTTATTTATTTTATTTATTTTATTTATTTTATTTATTTTATTTATTTTATTTATTTTATTTATTTTATTTATTTTATTTATTTTATTTATTTTATTTATTTTATTTATTTTATTTATTTTATTTATTTTATTTATTTTATTTATTTTATTTATTTTATTTATTTTATTTATTTTATTTATTTTATTTATTTTATTTATTTTATTTATTTTATTTATTTTATTTATTTTATTTATTTTATTTATTTTATTTATTTTATTTATTTTATTTATTTTATTTATTTTATTTATTTTATTTATTTTATTTATTTTATTTATTTTATTTATTTTATTTATTTTATTTATTTTATTTATTTTATTTATTTTATTTATTTTATTTATTTTATTTATTTTATTTATTTTATTTATTTTATTTATTTTATTTATTTTATTTATTTTATTTATTTTATTTATTTTATTTATTTTATTTATTTTATTTATTTTATTTATTTTATTTATTTTATTTATTTTATTTATTTTATTTATTTTATTTATTTTATTTATTTTATTTATTTTATTTATTTTATTTATTTTATTTATTTTATTTATTTTATTTATTTTATTTATTTTATTTATTTTATTTATTTTATTTATTTTATTTATTTTATTTATTTTATTTATTTTATTTATTTTATTTATTTTATTTATTTTATTTATTTTATTTATTTTATTTATTTTATTTATTTTATTTATTTTATTTATTTTATTTATTTTATTTATTTTATTTATTTTATTTATTTTATTTATTTTATTTATTTTATTTATTTTATTTATTTTATTTATTTTATTTATTTTATTTATTTTATTTATTTTATTTATTTTATTTATTTTATTTATTTTATTTATTTTATTTATTTTATTTATTTTATTTATTTTATTTATTTTATTTATTTTATTTATTTTATTTATTTTATTTATTTTATTTATTTTATTTATTTTATTTATTTTATTTATTTTATTTATTTTATTTATTTTATTTATTTTATTTATTTTATTTATTTTATTTATTTTATTTATTTTATTTATTTTATTTATTTTATTTATTTTATTTATTTTATTTATTTTATTTATTTTATTTATTTTATTTATTTTATTTATTTTATTTATTTTATTTATTTTATTTATTTTATTTATTTTATTTATTTTATTTATTTTATTTATTTTATTTATTTTATTTATTTTATTTATTTTATTTATTTTATTTATTTTATTTATTTTATTTATTTTATTTATTTTATTTATTTTATTTATTTTATTTATTTTATTTATTTTATTTATTTTATTTATTTTATTTATTTTATTTATTTTATTTATTTTATTTATTTTATTTATTTTATTTATTTTATTTATTTTATTTATTTTATTTATTTTATTTATTTTATTTATTTTATTTATTTTATTTATTTTATTTATTTTATTTATTTTATTTATTTTATTTATTTTATTTATTTTATTTATTTTATTTATTTTATTTATTTTATTTATTTTATTTATTTTATTTATTTTATTTATTTTATTTATTTTATTTATTTTATTTATTTTATTTATTTTATTTATTTTATTTATTTTATTTATTTTATTTATTTTATTTATTTTATTTATTTTATTTATTTTATTTATTTTATTTATTTTATTTATTTTATTTATTTTATTTATTTTATTTATTTTATTTATTTTATTTATTTTATTTATTTTATTTATTTTATTTATTTTATTTATTTTATTTATTTTATTTATTTTATTTATTTTATTTATTTTATTTATTTTATTTATTTTATTTATTTTATTTATTTTATTTATTTTATTTATTTTATTTATTTTATTTATTTTATTTATTTTATTTATTTTATTTATTTTATTTATTTTATTTATTTTATTTATTTTATTTATTTTATTTATTTTATTTATTTTATTTATTTTATTTATTTTATTTATTTTATTTATTTTATTTATTTTATTTATTTTATTTATTTTATTTATTTTATTTATTTTATTTATTTTATTTATTTTATTTATTTTATTTATTTTATTTATTTTATTTATTTTATTTATTTTATTTATTTTATTTATTTTATTTATTTTATTTATTTTATTTATTTTATTTATTTTATTTATTTTATTTATTTTATTTATTTTATTTATTTTATTTATTTTATTTATTTTATTTATTTTATTTATTTTATTTATTTTATTTATTTTATTTATTTTATTTATTTTATTTATTTTATTTATTTTATTTATTTTATTTATTTTATTTATTTTATTTATTTTATTTATTTTATTTATTTTATTTATTTTATTTATTTTATTTATTTTATTTATTTTATTTATTTTATTTATTTTATTTATTTTATTTATTTTATTTATTTTATTTATTTTATTTATTTTATTTATTTTATTTATTTTATTTATTTTATTTATTTTATTTATTTTATTTATTTTATTTATTTTATTTATTTTATTTATTTTATTTATTTTATTTATTTTATTTATTTTATTTATTTTATTTATTTTATTTATTTTATTTATTTTATTTATTTTATTTATTTTATTTATTTTATTTATTTTATTTATTTTATTTATTTTATTTATTTTATTTATTTTATTTATTTTATTTATTTTATTTATTTTATTTATTTTATTTATTTTATTTATTTTATTTATTTTATTTATTTTATTTATTTTATTTATTTTATTTATTTTATTTATTTTATTTATTTTATTTATTTTATTTATTTTATTTATTTTATTTATTTTATTTATTTTATTTATTTTATTTATTTTATTTATTTTATTTATTTTATTTATTTTATTTATTTTATTTATTTTATTTATTTTATTTATTTTATTTATTTTATTTATTTTATTTATTTTATTTATTTTATTTATTTTATTTATTTTATTTATTTTATTTATTTTATTTATTTTATTTATTTTATTTATTTTATTTATTTTATTTATTTTATTTATTTTATTTATTTTATTTATTTTATTTATTTTATTTATTTTATTTATTTTATTTATTTTATTTATTTTATTTATTTTATTTATTTTATTTATTTTATTTATTTTATTTATTTTATTTATTTTATTTATTTTATTTATTTTATTTATTTTATTTATTTTATTTATTTTATTTATTTTATTTATTTTATTTATTTTATTTATTTTATTTATTTTATT
>CAXFZK010000221.1:7500-12500 GCA_964007305.1 Netelia melanura
AGTAGGAGGGTCGCGGCGGTGTGCGCAGAAGGGTCTGGGCGTGAGCCTGCCTGGAGCCGCCGTCGGTGCAGATCTTGGTGGTAGTAGCAAATACTCCAGCGAGGCCCTGGAGGACTGACGTGGAGAAGGGTTTCGTGTGAACAGCCGTTGCACACGAGTCAGTCGATCCTAAGCCCTAGGAGAAATCCTATGTTGATGACGGTGTCTTAGTCAACAGTGTAATATCATAATAATTACGACGCACACCCGTCGGGCGAAAGGGAATCCGGTTCCTATTCCGGAACCCGGCAGCGGAACCGTATACAATTCGGGCCCTCGCAAGAGAGTTCGTCGGGGTAACCCAAAATGACCTGGAGACGCCGTCGGGAGATCCGGGAAGAGTTTTCTTTTCTGTATAAGCGTTCGAGTTCCCTGGAAACCTCTAGCAGGGAGATAGGGTTTGGAACGCGAAGAGCACCGCAGTTGCGGCGGTGTCCGGATCTTCCCCTCGGACCTTGAAAATCCAGGAGAGGGCCACGTGGAGGTGTCGCGCCGGTTCGTACCCATATCCGCAGCAGGTCTCCAAGGTAAAGAGCCTCTAGTCGATAGACTAATGTAGGTAAGGGAAGTCGGCAAATTGGATCCGTAACTTCGGAATAAGGATTGGCTCTGAGGAGCGGGGCGCGTCGGGCTTGTTAGGGAAGCGGGTTTGGCTAACGTGCCGGGCCTGGGCGAGGTGAACGCAGGCGCGATCTCGGTTGTGCTTGTTGGAATCCGAGCTCGGTCCCGTGCCTTGGCCTCCCGCGGATCTTCCTTGCTGCGAGGCTTCCTTGGCGGTTTGCGCCGTCTTGGTCGTCCTCTTCGGCCGCCATTCAACGCTCAGCTCAGAACTGGCACGGACTAGGGGAATCCGACTGTCTAATTAAAACAAAGCATTGCGATGGCCCTCGCGGGTGTTGACGCAATGTGATTTCTGCCCAGTGCTCTGAATGTCAACGTGAAGAAATTCAAGCAAGCGCGGGTAAACGGCGGGAGTAACTATGACTCTCTTAAGCGAAGGGGCGCCGGCTTAACCGGCGTTTGGGGAGTGACGCCCCCACGTCCTGAGTCTAAAGTCTCTCGGGGGACCTTCTGTCCCCCGAAGGCAAGTGCCAACTGTGCAGCTAGCCGCCGCCGCGCTACCTTGGAGCTACCAGGAGCGCGTCGGTGGCTACAGACGCAGCACTGGTTGTGGGCCTATGCCGGCGGGAAGTTACCGCCGGCGGGCGCTGAATGCGTTTCCGGGAGACTAGCTCCAGGGGACGCTCGCGGGATCGAGGTCACGGAATCCCCATCTGGGACCGGGACGGGCCGAAGTACCTGGCCATTTGTTCGTTAAAGACGTGTCGGAGCGTCGAGATAGGGCTTTAAAAATCAAAACAATGAATAGAGACAACTTAGAATTAGCCTCGGACGCGGGGGACTCCGATCCCGAGTCCCCCGTGGCCGGTTTACCGGCTGTAGATCACGGGATCAATGGTGACGGACTGGCGTGTCTTAGGAATATGAGAGTCGTAATCCCCGTTCCGTTAGGGGACGGGGACACGCGGTGTGAGGTCTGCCTGCGGCGTGACCAAATAAGAGCTTTTCTCACTTTGAGGGAGCTCGTTAAGCACTTCAAAGAGCAACACCGGGAGGTGTGCATCTCACTGAGATGCAACCGGTGCACGCGGGACTTTCCCGGTCTTAATAACTGGAACGGTCATAAAAATCGCTGTGGCGGACCTCGCCCCGCATTAGTGCATGAGTTTGCATGTGGGGCATGCGACAGGTCTTTCCCGACGGAGCGAGGACGTTCGCAGCACGAAAGGTGGCAACACCCCGTGCTGCGAAATGAAAATAGAGTTAGGGAGTACCAGCGGGAGGGTTTGCCAGGGAGGCGCCCTTACGTATGGACTCCAGAGGAAATAGAACGCCTAAGGGCTCTAAATGAAATCTATAAAAATCATAGGCAGCCAAATAAAGAGCTGCAGCGGTACTTCCCGGGAAAGACCTGTAAGCAGATTTCGGACAGAAGGCGCGCGCTCGCTCCCCCCGAAGGGGGAGAGCGGGCGCGGCCTGCCGAGATCGTAGGGGTTTTGCGTGGGGGAGAGGGAAGAGGCCGCGTGGACCAGCCCCGAGGGGGGAGGGATGTTCCTCCTCCCGACGGGGTGGAAAGCGCGGTAATGGACCGGCGGGGGGACGGCGGCGGATCATACCCGCCGCCGTCCCCACCTGTGGTCAGGGTGCATGTCATGCCGGTGCTTGGTCGGGATGAAAGTGACGTTGAGGGGGACGGAGGCGAATCAGATCCGCCGCCGTCCCCACCAGCGGCTCGGGATGGTATGGCGGAACCCGGGTTGGTCGGTACGGATGACCCGCCGGCGACTGCCGTCGGGTCGTCAAGCTATAGCCATCCCCATGCGGGGACGTTGTTGGAATGGCAGGAACGTATGTCCGGGGCGGTCGGCCGCGGCGGGTATCCCCGGTCGTCCCGCGTCGCGGGTGCCGGGGCCCTCCTGGAGAGGTGCTGTCACGCGGGTGGGGGTGTTCCGGGTGCGCTGGGAGAGGAGTTAGATGCCTTCGTGGAGAGGACGCTGCCCGAGGTGTGGTTCGGCGCCGGGCGTCGCCCTGCCGGCACTGTCCGCCGGGCTGGTCTCGAACCAGCAGAGCCGGCGGCGGAGGGGGCCGGGCGGCGACGCGCGCGTGGTCAGGGGCGGCCTCCGAACCACGATGCGCGGAAGCGCTTCGCCTACGCGCGCTGCCAGGACTTGTACAAGAACTGCCCGCAGAGGCTCGCGGATCTGGCGGTGAGGGGAGACTTCTCATTTGCCGAGGGGAAGCGAGACCTGCCGAGGATAGTGGACATCAGGCGACTGTACGGGGCGCTGTGGGGTGCTTCCGGCCCCCGTGGCGCGTGGGCGTCCGGGGGTGGTGCCGCGGTCGCCGCTGTTAGTATTATAGAGTTTTTCGGTCCGATAACCCCGGGGGAAGTCAAAGATAGATTAAGTAGGGTCCGTGGTGATTCGGCCCCCGGTCCCGACGGCGTAAAGAAGTACCACCTCACTAAGCCATGGGCGGCGGAGCTCCTGTCGGAGCTCTTTACCGTCCTGGTGAGGGAGGGCCACTTCCCATCGTGTTGGAAGAATAACAGAACCACGCTAATTCCGAAACAGGGCAAGGACCCTGCGGACGTCGGGAACTGGCGGCCGATCACCATGGGCTCCATGGTGGCTCGGGTGTTCTCTGGCATTTTAGATGCTCGCCTGCGTAGGTTTGTAGAACAGAATCCGCGGCAGAAAGGTTTTACTGCAGAAAGCGGATGCTGTTCTAATATAATTATACTGAATGAAGCGCTTCACGCTATGAAAACAGGCGAGAGTGGCGTAATAACAGTGTTGGACGTCTCTAAGGCGTTCGACACGGTGCCACATGCATGTTTGGGTCCAGCTTTAGCCAGGAAGAGAGTACCCGACCACATCATAAAGTTAATAAAGAGCATGTATTCCGGTTGTCGAACGTCGGTTAAGGGGGGTGATGGGTTTGTGGATATCGAACTGAAGCGCGGGGTGAAGCAGGGCGACCCTCTGTCGCCCTTGCTGTTCAATTTAGCCATAGATGAGCTATTGGACGATATCGACAGTAAAACCCGTGGAGTGACTGTAGGGGGGGCTAACGTATCGGTTCTGGCCTTTGCGGACGATATAGTGTTAATAGGCAGAAATGCCAAGGAAGCGCAATTGCAATTAGATATGGTAGCGCGCTTCCTCGGGCGACTCGGGATGAGTCTGTCTGCGGAGAAGTGCGCTGCATTTGAGATCTCCGCAAGGGGCAGAACCTGGTACGCGAGGGACCCGGGACTGCGAGTACTGGGCCAGAGCGTCCCCGCGCTCGGGGCGGGGGACGCGCTGGCCTACTTGGGGGTAAAGTTTGGACCCTGGAGAGGCCTTTTGAAGGGATCAGAAGTCCCGACAATTCTCGGGGCGGTGGCGAACGTAGGGCGGCTTAAACTTAAGCCGGCGCAGAAAGTAGATCTCCTCCGGACGTACGTACTTCCCCGGTTTGTGTATTCGCTGTCGGCGAACAAACCGGCGAAGGGTACGCTCCGGATGCTGGATCAGCGTATCCGTCAGGTCGTTAAGGATATGCTGCATCTTGTAGCGTCGACCGCCACGGGATTATTCTATACATCGCAGGCTAAAGGGGGGCTAGGCCTCATTAGATATGAAAGGGTTATTCAATTAGCGACGATAAAGTCGCACATAAATATATCGCAGTCCCGGGATCCGGTGTTGGGGGGTGTGATAGAAACGGGTAGATACAGTGAAGAGGCGCGGAAATGCGCGAGGGCATTGGGCTCCCACGCGCTCCCTGAGAATCTAGACGAATTTAACGCCCTTAAGGCGAAGACCAGCCGCGATGCAGAGCTGGAGTGGGAGCGCCTGGGATCTCAGGGCCAGGGCCGAAGGTGGTTCTTGCATGATCGGGTTGGTAATCGGTGGTTGGGGGAGCCGTGTCTGCTCGGGGGCTCGCGATATGTCGATGCGCTTCGGCTGAGGACGAACACCTTCGGCACCAGGGTGGTGTTGGGACGGACCAATGGTGGATTGGACGTGAGGTGCCGAAGGTGTTCGGCCCAGCCGGAGACGTTAGGTCACGTAATTGGGGGGTGTATAGCGACCAAGCCGGCGCGTATTAGAAGACATGATGAAATAAAAAATTTTGTTGCGCAAAAAGTAGCCGGACGGCTTGCCGTAATGGTAGAGCAGCCGGTGAACATTGCGGGGGTAGTAACAAAGCCGGACTTGATCATTCAACTAGGGGACGAGGTGGTCGTGGCGGACGTAACGGTCCGTTACGAAAACAAGTCCTATCTTTCAGATGCCGCGAAAGAGAAAATTAATAAATATCGCGAGACCGCCGAGCACCTGAGGATAAGACTGGGGAAGAAGGCCTGCTCCGTGATGCCCATCGTCGTTGGATGCCGCGGTGCGATGCCGAGG
>CAXFZK010000221.1:17500-18615 GCA_964007305.1 Netelia melanura
GACCAACACTAGAGACGACGCAAAAAAAAGTTGAATTTTTTTTTTTTTTTTTTTTTCCCCATCTACAATCAAGTTCAATGCTCTAGAGCAGAACTTCGTGCCGAGTCGGGGCGCGCGTCGGATATACGCCCCGATCGGTCCACGCGCCGTCTTCGAGCCCCGATCGGTCTACGCGTCGTCTCCTAAGCCCCGATCGGTCTACGCGTCGTCTCCGAGCCCCGATCGGTCTACGCGTCGTCTCCGAGCCCCGATCGGTCTACGCGCCGTCTCCGAGCCCCGATCGGTCTACGCGCCCGACCAACACTAGAGACGACGCAAAAAAAAGTTGAATTTTTTTTTTTTTTTTTTTTTTTTCCCTCTCTACAATCAAGTTCAATGCTCTAGAGCAGAACTTCGTGCCGAGTCGGGGCGCGCGTCGGATATACGCCCCGATCGGTCCACGCGCCGTCTTCGAGCCCCGATCGGTCTACGCGTCGTCTCCTAAGCCCCGATCGGTCTACGCGTCGTCTCCGAGCCCCGATCGGTCTACGCGTCGTCTCCGAGCCCCGATCGGTCTACGCGCCGTCTCCGAGCCCCGATCGGTCTACGCGTCGTCTCCGAGCCCCGATCGGTCTACGCGCCGTCTCCGAGCCCCGATCGGTCTACGCGCCCGACCAACACTAGAGACGACGCAAAAAAAAGTTGAATTTTTTTTTTTTTTTTTTTTTTTCCCTCTCTACAATCAAGTTCAATGCTCTAGAGCAGAACTTCGTGCCGAGTCGGGGCGCGCGTCGGATATACGCCCCGATCGGTCCACGCGCCGTCTTCGAGCCCCGATCGGTCTACGCGTCGTCTCCTAAGCCCCGATCGGTCTACGCGTCGTCTCCGAGCCCCGATCGGTCTACGCGCCCGACCAACACTAGAGACGACGCAAAAAAAAGTTGAATTTTTGTTTTTTTTTTTTTTTTCCCCCTCTACAATCAAGTTCAATGCTCTAGAGCAGAACTTCGTGCCGAGTCGGGGCGCGCGTCGGATATACGCCCCGATCGGTCCACGCGCCGTCTTCGAGCCCCGATCGGTCTACGCGTCGTCTCCTAAGCCCCGATCGGTCTACGCGTCGTCTCCGAGCCCCGATC
>CAXFZK010000222.1:0-19063 GCA_964007305.1 Netelia melanura
AAACGAGAAAAAAAAAACGACGAACGAGAGAGTGAGAGAGAGAGGGAAAATGAGAAAAAAAAGCGTAGATACGTAGATATATAATGGTCGCATACCGATGCCGCTAGTCGTCCGCGTAGTTACCCGGTTGAATACAAATTCCCTTCGATGTCGCCATACCCTGGCCATACCGATAGCTCGCCTCGCGTTGCTTGTAAGCGCGCCAACTCACCGAGCCCTATCTCATCGTGTTCCTCCTTCTCGTATACGCACGAACGTTTCTTTTTTTTTTGTATCTTCTCTCTCCCTCTCTCCTACGGTTATCGTCGCTTCACATAAAAAAAAAATACCACCAGCTATTCTACAGCGAGATAGCAATTTTTATTATTAAACAAAAAAATTAATTTTCATTTTATTTAAATTTTTTATTTTCCTCTTTCTCGTGGTTTCTTTCTTTCTTTCTTTCCTCTCGTATGGTTGTTGTCACTTTGCAAAAACGTCACGTTGACTGTTTTATTATAAGGAACGATTTTTATTGTTCGAGAAAAAAAAAATAATTTTTTTTATTCTATTTTTATTTTTTATATTTCGTTTCCCTCTTTCTCGCGGTTTCTTTCTTTCTTTCCTCTCGTATGGTTGTTGTCACTTTGCAAACAAGTCACATCGACTGTTTTATAAGTAACAATTTTTATTGATCGAGAAATTTTTTTTTTTTATTTTATTTAAATTTTTTATTTTTCGTTTTCCTCTTTCTCGTGGTTTCTTTCCTTCTTTCCTCTCGCATGGTTGTTGTCACTTTGCAAAAAAGTCACGTCGACTATTTTATAAAAAAAGGAACGATTTTTATTATATGGAAAAAGAAAAAAATTAATATTTTATTTTTTATGAATTCGTCTTCTTTATTTTTACTATTTATTTTTAGTCCTTGGGCTTCAACGGTAGGAAATTATGTGGAAGGTCACCGGAAGGGCCGCATGAAGAATTCGCGAGTAATCGAAGCTCTGTATAATTACACACGTTGGCAGCGGGGAATGAGTGACGGAATGAAAGAGAGAGTGAGAGAGAGAGAAAGAGAGAGAGAGAGAGAGAGAGAGATCAGATGAAAAGTGGACTTGGACACGATGGTCTGGAACAAGTCTGCGGTCTCTCTCCCTCTCTCCCTCTATCTCTCTCTTTCTTGAGAGAGACAGACAGACGAGCAGCATCTCTTTGAGGTGAGTAATAATCTCTTTGGGATTGCGTGCGTGCCTCAAGCAGGACAGACTTGCAAGCCTTTCCTCGCGCAAGGTCCTGTCGCAAGATTTTTTCGCGCCTCTCATTTTCGCGATTCCTTCGCTAACGCCGTGGCGCCCCCTTTCGTCGAACGCCTACAACGATTTTGGACTTGAATTAAAAATATTAAATTAATTACAATGTTTTTTTTCTTCCTTTCAAATTTAATTAGAAAATATTGTTTACTTAAAAAATTTGTTTAGTTGAAAATTTTCGTTTGATCGAAACATTTCTTTTTTTATAATTTAAATATTTTCTATTAATTCGCAAAATTTAGTTTAATTTAGAAATTGTTTTTGATCGAAAAATTTCTTCAATTTATTTACTTCCTCTACTTTTGTAGTTGTTTATTTTAAATATTGTTTTTCAAGACCGAAATTTATTTTTGGAACGATCTCGTTCTGAATTTTCTTAATTAGAAAATATTGTTTACTTTAAAAATTTGTTTAGTTGAAAATTTTCGTTTGATCCAAACATTTCTTTTTTTATAATTTAAACATTTTCTATTAATTTACAAAATTTAATTTAATTGAGAAATTGTGTTCGATCGAATTTTTTTTTAAATTTATTTACTTTCTTTACTTTTATAATTGTTTATTTTAAATATTGTTTTTCATGACCGAAATTTATTTCTGCAACGATCTCGTTCTGAATTTTTTTTATCTCGATCGAACATTATTAATTCACGATATCGAATTTTTTCGATCGATTTTGAAAATAATGATTTCGATATAGCGTGTCGAACGATCTGTCTATCAAATCCCTCTTTCGATATCGTTACGCGATACGGAATTACCATAACCACGTTCTTCGACGAGGGGAAGGCAGTATACGTCTAACTTTTGACGTGCCCGGGAGCGTTTCGACAAGAAACGCATTTCCATATACATATACACACACACAAATATATATATATATATATATAGAGAGAGAGAGAGAGAGAGAGAGAGAGAGAGAGAGATTTGTATGTATAATACGCTCGGAGAATTACGAGCTTCGTTAATTAGCACCCGATTTTACTAACGAGCAAAATCTCATCTATACACGACTCTCGGTACATAACTGTAAGAAGGGGGAGGGGGAGAGGGGGGAGGACAAACAGCAATTAGGTAACAACAAAAATTTTAATTTAAATTAAATACTAATATTTATACGTATATTTGATGCTCAATATAAATATTAACTAATGATTAATAATTAATAATTATGTAATCATTGTAATAAATGATTAGTAATTAATAATTATAATTTGTAATTATTGCAAGAAGAATGGATTAAAAAAAATTTATACAAATATCGCAACTCGTCAATTTTTTAGGATTTCATTCGTTTAAACCGGAAGTCGATATTAGGTACACCGTTATTTTTCATATCGGATTTATTCGTATTTACGATGAAAATGGGAGGGCTTAAAATTACGCCTTAAAATATTTTTGAATAATTTATGGGAGTTTCTTGAGCCGGATTGTCGATAAATAAACAAGATATTTGTGAAAATAGATGTATATTATTCGTATGTGATAAAATTTTTATAATATAAAATCTGATATTCTCGCTCTTGGAGGATATAATTTTGCCTCGAGTCTGGGCGATACGTACACCCACAAATAAAACGTATCAAAATGTCCCGGTGCTGAAGTAAGTACCTATACTCTCTCCTTCTCTCATTCTTACTTCCTCTCTACCTCTTTCTCACTCTCTCTCTCTCTTTCTCGCTTTCTCGGATTATACGGAATAGCTCATAGAGTCCCGTCGTTAAATCCGTTCTATCATGCGTATTTGTATATAATACGCACATACATGCACACATATGTATGCAAGTATTACATACAAATATATATATATATTGTGTGTACTTAAGTGTAAGAGGAGAGGAAGAGGGCAGACGCTTATAGGTAGCTCACTCTATAAACTTGTTATCTCCTCGGTTCTGGAGGCGCGAGATATCACATAAATAATGTGGTAATACCGCCGGGGGTGAATACGAACTTTCTCCCTCCTTCTCTCTCTCTCTTTCTCTTTCTCAAAGGCCCTTTGGTTGTATTTTTATAAACAGACATCTACAGGGTGAATTAACTTAAGGTATCGCAGGCTTTATTCTAAGGTAGATGAGATCAATACGAACAGAAATTGCAAATATACATTGGGGATATTTTTAATAGTTTAGGAGATATAGATTTTTGAAGTTGGTCCAATCAGAGCGCGCGGAGAAGCGTTGGAGCCGCCCACTCCCGCCCTAGCCGTAGAGATAGCACAGTGTAGGGCGTGATATTTGGGGTTGCAAAAATTCAGAGCAGTCAATTTAATTTGTTATATTATTACGCAGTCATTTTTATTTCACGGATATTGGCTGCCAGGGCGGAGAGTGGGCGGCGCCAACGCTTTTCGGCGCTCGGCAATATTCAGAGCAGTCAATACCCGAGAAATAAAAATGACTGCGTAATAATATAATAAATAAAATGGACTGCTCTGAATTTCGCAATCCCAAATTTAACGCCCTACACTGTGCTATTTTTACGACTAGGGCGGGAGTGGGCGGCTCCAACGGTTCTCGGCGCGCTCTGATTGGAACAACTTTAAAAATTGATATCTCGTAAACTATTCGAAATATCCGTAATGTATATTTGCAACTTTTGTTCGTAATGATCCCATCTACCTTAGAATAAAGCCTGTGACACCTTACGAAATTCACCCTGTATATATATAAGATATATAAAACCTACACAAGAGCGAGAGTATGTGTGTGAGAGAGAGACAGAGAGAGGGAGAGATAGTGTGGAATATCTGGTTATGCCGGAAAAGGGGATGTTAAACGCATACGCGTTGATCCAGTCGCGCGCGCAGAACGAATTATCTTGATATGCCAGCCGCGAGATCTTCGAGCATAATGGGGGGCAATATGGACCACCGAAATATTTTCTTCGCGAGCAAATCTGAACTAATCTATTATTTCTCTTCTTCTTCTTATTATTATTACTATTATTATTTATTAATATTATTATCATCATTATTATTATTGTTAATATTAATATTGTTTAGAAGGAAACATTATTTGCTGGCTGATAAAACAAGAGAGACAAAAGTGATGTATAGATCGAGCCCGATGTAGAAGGAGAATTCAAATGAAGAGCGTCCTACGCTACGGGACGAGACCGGTCTTCCAGCTGCCGGCCCGGAAGCGTCTTCGCGCGAGCGCACGCTCTATCGTTTATCAAACGACGCTAAGAAATAAAAACATAAAACCAATGAAAAGAATAACGGATCGATAGAACACGCGGTATGCAATTTTACTTTTTGCTCCCGTTGCCAACTCGGACGCTCCCCTCACACCTTCTATATTTATCACGACTCTATACACACATCCCGTAATCGAAATAATAATTATAATAATAATAACGTAGACCAGGGTTTATAAATCGCACAAATACGCACACGTACACACGAGGCGTTGCAATAAATTACTAAATTAGCGATGCGCGCGCATCCTCGAAGCTCGCGTGAAATTATCTCGCGAGACTCCTCTCTCTCTCTCTCTTTCTCTCCGTTTCGCGAGCGAATAGAACTAATTAATTGGATTGGATTAGATTAGATTAGATTAGAATTAATTAATTGGACAACAACGAGGCGGAGGGATGAGGGATGGCGGTTCACAGCGACTCGTTAACCGTTGCTCCCTAAATTCTGTTATTCTCCATTTTGTTCTTATTCCTTTTGTTTTCTATTCCCACGTTTATTAATCCACGACAAAAAAAACGAAGAAAAATACAAGAAGAAAAAGAAGAGCAGAAGACGAAGAAGGACAAGAAGAAGAATCGAGGAAACCCAGGAGGGTTAACGAGAGAAACGATTCCGGAACGGGGAGAATAAATTTTCATCCCCTTTCGAAAATGACGAGTGAATGGGAGAGACGGGAACCAAGTACGATCCGTCGTAATTATAATAGACGTCGACGACGACGACGACGACGACTACGACGACGACGAAAACGCGCCGCGACAGAAGCCCAGGGAGAAAGGGGACTGGGGGCTCGAAGAAGGGGCGTTTTAATTTGACTGGCGGGAAACTTTTGCGATCCTCTCTCGTCGTCCAAGCGTGCGAACGACCTATTACTGTCCATATAATGAATATATACATACAGGCTAATATATATAATATATACCATATCTCTCTCTCTCTCTTCCACCCTCTCGCTATATGTATAGGTATATATCGAGAGAGAGAGAGAGAGAGAGAGAAAGAGAGGGAGAGAGAGAGAGAGAGAGAGAGAGAGAGAGAGAGAGAGAGAGAGAGAGAGAGAGAAAGAGAGAGATATTATATATATACCATCTCTCTCTCTCTCTCGCTCTCCCTCTGTTTATATATATATACAGGGTGAATTTCATAAGGTGTAACAGGCGTTATTCTAAGGTAGTTGGGATCATTACAAACAAAAGTTGCCAATAAACATTATGGATATTTTTAATAGTTTACAAGATATAAATGTTTAAAGTTGGTCCAACCAGAGGGCGTCGAGAAGCGTTGGAGCCGCCCACTCCCGTCCTAGCCGTAGAGATAGCACAGTGTAGGGCGTTACATTTGGAGTTGCAAAATTCAGAGCAGTCAATATTATTTATTATACTATTACGCAGTCATTTTTATGGGCATTGGTTGCTAGGGCAGGAGTGGGCGGCTCCAACGCTTCTCGACGCGCTCTGATTGGTCCAACTTTAAAAATGTATATCTCGTAAACTATTAAACATATTCCCAATGTAAATTGACAACTTTTGTTTGTAACGATCCCATCTACCTTAGAATAAAGCCTGTTACACCCTATGAAATTCACCCTGTATATGTGTGTATGTATGTATGTATGTATGTATAGATTAGTCGATCTGGGGAAACGATGGAGGTTTCCTCATTGTCGCAAACGCAAAAGTGAGAGGGGGGATGATAAAGTTTCTTTCATCAAGAGCGACAGGGAACGAGAATAACGAGACGACTGACTGGTGAGATATGTTGAGGTGTGGAGGTTTGGGGCAAAGGGTGGAAAGGGGCAAAAAAGCAGCGGTTTGGATTATTGCCTTATTCTCGTTCTATACGTTTTACCACGAAATGTTTCCTCTTCTTTTTTTTCTGTCTGTCTGTATGTATGTATATATGTATGTATGACTCGCTCATCTCTCTATGTCCCTTTGTCCCTCTCTTTGTAATATTCTGATAATCGATTCGTCCGAAAAATTAATATTCAACGTTGGATTATACGAAGTTTCGAAACGTGCTCGAAGTTTCGAAACGTACGAGATACGAGTGTCCACAAATTATACGTTAATTATAAATAAAACATTTACAAAGAAAAAAAAAACAAAAAGAGAACAAAAACTCGTAATTCCAGAATTCGCGTTAAAAAAATTGAAAAAAACAAACCGTTAACAAAAATTAATTAAGCCCAACATATTTTCCTTTCGCGTTATAAAAATTGCCGCGAATTATTTCCGTTACGCCAATTGCAAATTGAATCGACAATAAATTAAACGAAAAATTTTTATCGAAAGAAAAAAAAAACAGGAAAAATTATCGATGCAAAAAGAAATTTTTTTTGAAAATAAAAAACCATCGAAACAAACGAAAGTGAAGCAACATAAAGAAATTAAATCGTCTCGCGAACGCCGTCACGTCGTATCTGCAGCTCGAAACGAGATTATAATTCTCGTACTCGCGGGTGAGAAACGCTCGGTCAAGGAATTTAAAAATTGTATGCGGGCGACGAAGAGGGACGAAGGGAGGGAGGGAGTAACTGCTCGAGGGTAAAAGTGAGCCTAAACGTTTTCTTTCTACTCGGGCGTGTTCGCGGTATTCGGCACATCACCGCGGCAACAACGTCATGCGAACTATAGGTACGCGCGCACGAGACAGAGAACATCCCCCTCCTCCTCCCCCTCCTCCTCTTCCTCCTCCTCCTCCTCCTCCTCTCTAGCCAGATAACCATTTATTGTTTTTTTTTGTTCTTCGTTCTCGTCCCATCTCTCTCTCTCTCTCTCCCTCTCTCTCGCTCTCTTTCCCTTCCTTCGTTTCTCATCCATTTACAATAATACAGGGTACACGCACGGTACCCTCTTCACCGCGCTTACTTAATGACAGAGTTGTGACTGTTGTTCGCTTCTGCCGTGATACGACTCGATCTTTTTTTGCATTTCTCTCTCTCTATCCGTCTTTCTCTAACATTTTCTCTCTCCTCCTGTTCTCTATCTCTGTCTGTCTCGTTCTCTCTCTCTCTTATTTCCGTCGATCGGCAGTGGTCAAGCGAAACGAGAGCAGATCGCAGACTCTGCCGTGAAGCCCGAGGAGGAAAGGGAGAGTCGAAGCGAATGGGAGGTGGGGAGAGAAAGGAGGCAAACTGCGAATATCGTCGAGTGCAGCAGAAGCAGAAAATCCGACAACGGGCAACTTCGGAAATCTATACGAGGAGATCCTGAAAGGTGAAGAGAGCTCGGGAGAGCTAGAGAGAGAGAGAGAGAGAGTGAAGGAGACAGAAGGAGGAAGGGAGAATTGGGAGAGTCTGTGGCAACAAACGAGGGAGAATACGAGATAAATGGAGCAATGTAGATGTGTACAGTAATATATACGAAGAGAGAAGGAGGTAGAGGAAAAGAGAAAGAGGGAGAGAGAGAGACAGAAGAAGCAAGAGAGCGTGGGTTTTGAGGGCCTGGAGGGTTCACGAGAGCAAAGCGAAAGCCGCGAGAGAATAATGTAAAAGGAAGGAGGAGGAGAGAAAACTGGCGGAGAATCGAGAGGGAGAGAAAGGAGAGAGTGCCCTCCGGCTAAACTCCTCCCTCTTCCGAAACAGAAACGGAGAGTAGAGAGAGAAAGAGGGAGAAACGTTCGCCGGGAGCTCGTGAAGTCGAGTGAACAGCGAAAGAATAAGAAGAAACAAAGCAGAGAGAAAGAGAGAGAGAGTCCTAAAAGCCGCGTGAATTACTAGGGTACAAGCCTTCGGAGAGGGTGGGCATGCCAATTTTCGTATATCATCTAATAACAGAGAAGTAACGGAGCGCGAACCAAAGAGAGAGAGAGAGAGAGCCCGAATATGCTTGTTCACCGCGAGAGTCGAGGTTCTCTGCTTCTCGTTGATGTTCCTTCTCCCCCTGTATTACTTACCATAGCCGCGGGAATACAGTGGGTATGATAGGTATTCCTCGGCATGGAACGTATATAACGTATGTAGGAGAGAACGGGGGAATTGGAGTCATGTAAGGAAAAGTTGAAAAAAAAGTCATTTATGAAAAGTATTATCGATGCCTTTCACTGTTGATCACTCCTTTGGTTAGTAAACGTTCATTGTTATAAAATAAAAGCTTACTAATAATTGTTTAAGGTAGTGAAAAATTGAATTTTCAAAAATGTGTCTCTGACTCTCATTACCCGACATGGCGGATAATGGGAGCCATGCAATAATCATATGTGAAATCGGCGATTTCGCCCTAAAAACTTGATGAATTCAATAATTTTTTAAGTCAATTTTATTCGTAATAAACATGAATATTGAACCCATATTGCATTGTTAAAGCGTAATTGGAAGATAAATTAACACATCGAAACTTAAGGTAGTCCTATCGTTGGGTGGGGGATTACAATTTTATTCCCGTTTTTTTCTCACATTGAAAGTGGACCAAGCGTTAAAGTTCATTAAGAAAAGTTGTTGCAAATCGACTAAAGAACAACATACTCAAAATTCAAATTGATCCTACGGAAAGTTTATTTGTTATATAATAAACAAAATCATGAATTTTGTTTTCCATAAGATTTGTTATAAAAACTAATCGAAGCTTCTTTGATGTCATATAAAAATGTGTGCAAAATTTTAACAGGCTTCATCGATCAAAATGATCGAGATACTCGTTGTATAATGTTGCGATATTTAACACGGGCTCTTATGGGAGATTGCGAAAAGTGACGATTTTCAAGAATAAATATCGTGATTTTTGAGTCGATAAAGGCCCCTGAAATTTTACACACATATACATATGACATGAAAGAACGTTACTGCAAATTTTCAGTGAAATCTAACGGAAACGCTGTAACGATAGGACTACCTTAATAACGTTCTTTTTATTCGATTTTTTTCCGAGACGTTGACATTGTTTCAACTTATCTCTGTGTCAATCCTCCTACCTATCCCTTATGTAAGCGTGAATCGCACGGTATGGTAAAATTTGAAAATAAAAATAAGCGTTGACATTCGAATTGGGGTAATGAGAGTCAAAGCCTTTTCAATTAAACATAATAATATAAACAAATTAAGTTCTAACCTATTTTTTCTACGTCCAAATCAAAGTACACGAGCCAAGCTACCAAATGACCTCGAAAAAACAATTAAATAAGAAACAGTTAGATATTTATTTTCATTATGAGAAAAATATTTTTTTTATAACGAAAGGACGCAAAATAGGTTTTTGGTCGTTGTCGCTATATTTGTGGCATTGAAGCTGCCATTGGCAGTTGTATGACATGAACGAAGTTTAAGGAAGGCATTTGGGTTGTTTCGAAACACGTCGAGCGTTTCTAAGTACCTTTTTCTTACAAGGGCTCCCATTACCCCGCTCTCCACTACTAGCTCTCCCTCCCCCTCCCCACACCCACTTCGTCACCCTTCCCTCTCTCATTCTCTCAGCTTCCCCGCGTGTTTCGCGCGCTACAACAGCCGCGAGTTATAGTTCCCTTTTCGTACACCTTCGCCCTTTTTACCTGTTCTTTCCATTCTCTCCCCTTTCACTCCGGCTCGTACATCTCATCGCTTCCTCCCCTAATCCTTTCTCTCGAAAAATCTCCCAAATACTCTTATTTAATGCATTTCGGTTGGGATATTAAAATTAATTAACAAAAAAAAGAAGAATGAAAAAAAATGGATTTTCTTGTTTTTTTTTATCATGAACTTTTCGCTTTTTCACATTGTTCTCTCGTTGGGAGAAATAAGGTTTCTCTTATATGCAAATTAAAATTGCTTTTTTAGAATACTAATTATAATAATTATTATAAAATTGCTTTTCGACTTTTGTAATCAAACAATTCAATCCAATTCTAAACCAAATGATAATTTCCCATTAATTATTCATTTTCATTAATTATAATTATCATAATTTTATAAAAATCGCATATTCGCTCCCGATAGTTCGCTTCTTTTTACCTCTTCGTTATTATTCCCTTCTTTGTTTTCACCCCGATTTTTTTCCGCCTCTTTTTTTTTTGTTCCTCTCCATTCGCAGCGCATCGCGAAGATGGAACACCGCAGACGTTGCATTGCCGAGTGTAGTGCATCTTGCCGAGCGCGCGCGAACCACTCGGCGAAATGAGACAGGACTCGGTCGCAAAACGAGAGTCGAGAGGGAAAAGCGAAGAAGGAAGAGAGAACGCGAAAGATAATACCGAGAGTGTATGTGTTTGTGGGCGAGCAAGAGAGAGAGAGAGAACAGGAGGAGAAGGAGAGACGGGAGGAGGAGAGAGAGCACTCTCAAGCTCCACACATCACGAAAATTCCCAAGAGCCAGTGATAGTTGATGAATGGACGAATCCGTTGATTCTACCGAAGGTAGAACGAGGAGAGACCTAAAAACGAGAATATTTGCTATCTCTCGTGATAGTGCATACTCCCTCCTCCCCCTTACTCCACTCGTGCCACACTATTTCGTTCTTCTCGTCGCGGACGAACCAAATATATAAAACTCGCCTCGAGTACCAGCGAGAGGATTAAATTTCATACACGATGCACCGTTCTCTCGGTAACAGGATTGCTTTTTTTTTTTATAATTATTTCAAGACTCGTTTCCCCTAAGTTTCTCGATAATTGAAATTTTTTCATTATTTTTATTTCAAATTTTATCGGTTTTACCGCCTTTTTTAATTTGGCGAGAAATTAGCTAGTTTGTTGGGTTTTTTTGTTTTCTTTTTTTTTTTAATTGAGTTGCGAATTATTTATGGGCGGATAATTGAGAAAAATATTGTTGGTTTTGATCGATCGAGAGAAAAATGTGAAATTTTTTCTTCGAGAGAGTAATGGGGCGTAATTTATTGGAGAAAACGTTCGCGAATTTTCTTGCAAACGATCGCAATCGGTGGAGTGGATGTTATGTATATATAGGAGGGTTGTTCGATTTTATCGGCTCTCTACGTAATACGAGAGAAAATGTACCACTTATTAATTATGAAGGGAGAATGCAGCCGGGCAGTAAATGTGCCAGAAAGCTTTCAACCCTCCGAGCGTCCGAGATACGAAATTACGAGGCGGGAAAGGTCTGCCTCGAGGCGGGAAAGGTCTGCTTCATCGAGACTCGTCGATTATTACTGGGTAAAACGGACGAGACATGGTTTAAATCGTAAAAATAAATTAAACGTCTTTACGACGTAAAAACGAACGAATTTCGAAGGAAAAATTTATTTTTTTGAAATTTTTGCAAAATTTTGAAGGAAGGATGGCAATATATATTTTCTTTTTAATTTTGAATCAATTATATTTTTACTTTAATTTGAAATTTAATTAAAATTGTTACGGATTTTGGTTTTTGATAAATTGGGATTATCGATTTTCAAAATTTTGAAAGAAGATGGCAACATATATTTTTTAAATTTTGAATCAATTATGTTTTTACTTTAATTTGATATTTAATTAAAATTGTTGCAGATATTGTTTTTTGATAAATTGGAATTGTCGATTTTCAAAAGTTTGAGAGAAGATGGCAACATATATTTTTTTTTATTTTGAACCAATTACGTTTTTACTTTATTTTGTTATTTAATTAAAATTGTTACAGACATTGTTTTTTTATAAATTTGAATTGTCGATTTTCAAAAGTTTGAGAGAAGATGGCAACATATATTTTTTTAAATCTTGAACCAATTACGTTTTTACTTTATTTTGTTATTTAATTAAAATTGTTACAGATATTATTTTTTGATAAATTGGAATTGTCGATTTTCAAATTTTTGAAAGAAGATGGCAACATATATATTTTTTAATTGTTAATCAATTACGTTTTTACCTTATTTTGTTATTTAATTAAAATTCTCACAGATATTGTTTTTTGATAAATTGGGATTGTCGATTTTCAAAATTTTGAAAGAAATTAGCAACATAAATATTTTTTAAAATTTTCAATCAATTACGTTTTCACTTTAATTTCCTATTTAATTAAAATTGTTACAGACATTGTTTTTTGATAAATTGGCATTGCCAAGATTTAAACATTTTCGTTTATAAATTATTGTCACGCGTTGAAAAAATTGAATTTTTTTTAGGTACTCACCAGAACATCTTGCATGAGCTCGTGTTCATCGAGGAGGATGACTTTGCAGTGAAGGAGACGAGGTCTTCGTGTTCCTGTCGGCCTCAATCCCGGACACAGCCATTCGACCACCATCGCACTATCGGATTATTTCTCTCTCTATCTCTCTCTTTCTTTCTCCCTCGATCTCGTTCGTTCGCTTACTAACGATACGCGTCTGTATATATATATATATTTAGCTTCTTTCTTCCGGTTCAGGGAACTGCGAGCACGTGGCTGGACTTCCTTCCGCGGTTGACTTTTTTTGCCTCGGGTTTCAGCGCTCGTCGGCTTTCCACGTCCCGCTCATCCTCAAAAGCATCGACACGGGATCCTTTATAGCAAAAAAAAAGAAGAAGAAGAGCCATGAGGACGATAGAAAAGGTCTTGAAGGATAAGTATAAGATGAGATATACAGTATTTTATCGTATAGTCGAGTTATATACAGGGTGAATTTCATAAGGTGTAACAAACTTGATTCTAAGGTAGATGGGATCGTTACAAACAAAAATTGCAAATATACATTGGGGATATTTTTAATAGTTTGCGAGATATAAACTTTTAAAGTTGGGTGAATCAGAGCGCGCCGAGAAGCGGTGGAACCGCCCACTCCCGCATCCACACAGTCTTTTTGGACAAAAACAATTTTGAATACATCAGACGCTCAAAGTTTAGAAAGCAAATCGCAAATGTTGACCATTGGGACTTGCCGAGGGTCAAAATCAAAATCTTTTTCGTCCGGAAAGAGTTTATTGAGGACTTGCGGAATCGGAAATTTGTCGCTGATGAAGATTATGACGTTATTTTGGCCTATACCTCAAAAACTCTAGGAGAAAAACACGAAAAACCTGAAATAAGGATTTACGCACTTAAGTTCAATAAATTTTGAAAATTCTGAAATGAAACCGGGATTTTCTTGTTGTACGGGAAATTTGCGATCGACACAGGTTCTTAGAGCTTGAAAAAGGATTAAAATTCACCGGAATGCAGTATGGCCAATTTTGATGGATATCGCGAAACCTCGAAAAATCGACTTTTTACGACGCTATATCTCCGTTTGCGCACGTCCCACAGAAAATCGCACGAGTAACTTTTTGAAGAGTTCGCCGAGATCTCAACAACGAGCTTAGAACCATCCGAATAGCTCAATTTTTGCGTCCGTGACGACACTTTGAAAATCACGATTTTGGGGACCCACAGGAGGGGACCTGCAAAAAAAAGGCCTCGGTCATGAGGTCGAATTTTTTTTTGCTCCAAAACTCCTTTATTTCATCATATTCGTATTACGCGGGAAATTTCCGATTCCGAAATGACCCAACAAAGTCTTTTTGGGTCATTTCGGAATTTTTTTTTGGACGAAACAAAATTTCAACCCCCTCCGGACCCCCCAAAGTCCAGAAAGTGAAATCCGAAAATCGACTATCGACCCCTGCCGGAGGTCAAAATTTGTTTTCGTCCAAAAACACTTTGTTGGGGGGTTACGAAATCGGAAATTTCCCAGACAACAAGAATATCACGTTTTCAAATACAATTTATTGCAATTTCTCCATGAAAAACTCAAAAAACAAAATCTGAACAAAATCCAAAAAATCAGAAAATTATTCATTCTCCTTCGTCTCTACTCATAACAAGGAAGCGCCTCGGTCGACGAAATCAATCGAAAAGCCCCGCAAAACCGACTTCTCTCGCTTCAAAGATTCCACTAGGGTGGCAAGGATAGAATAACCGCAACGGACGAAGCTAATGAGCAAGACCGCGCAAGAAAAAAAAATTCTTAAAAAAAAAAAAAAGAAAAGAAACCCCAAAGCAACTCGTCCGCGTCTCGTCCTAAAAGGAACCACTGACCGCGAAAGAGAGAGTCCATCGGCCAGGAGATCTCGTTAAATCCTGTATGAACGATACAACGTCGCATCCTGAAAGACATGTGGGATACTTCAAAGATAGAAAAAAAAACGAAATAAATCGAGACAGCGTAGAGAACACGTCCTTTCGCAAGGATATACGCGTCCAGAAAAATATATTTCTCTCGAGAATCAAAGAGAAAAAGAGAAAATACATTTTTCGCATTTCTTTTTTCCAAAACGTGTATTTTACTTTATTTTTTTTAATCACTGTTCTTATCGATCGTATCAGAATTATGTCTATAATTATGTGGCAACATTATACACCGGGTTGGCGCTTGAATATATTTTCAAGGAAACTAATTGAGAGCTCACACAAGAATTAAGTTCGTAACGAATTTATTGCATTTTTTTTATTTTTTATTTTGTTTAAGTTGCTCGACGACGTTCACGTCGTCGTAATTCGTTCGGCGAGCCTTTTCGCTACGTTATCCTTTCAATGGACTCAGAATTCACGATGCAAATTTATCGCCTACCGTTCTTGAAACCGAAAAAGATAGCTCCTTAGTTTGGTTCGACCCCGGGCTCGTATTTGCTTTCTTTCTCTACTGTCTACGTATGCTTGTAGTGTACTACAAATATACCGGGTGTCCTAAAAGTCTTGGATCATCCGGTGCCTGCGTGTAGTTGACGATGTCAGGAACTCGCATGCAAAGTTTGCACGCTTAATTCCCAATAGTTTTCAAACGGGAGACGTTCTAATTTGTCCAATCGAAGAGTCGGGATCGGCTACGCTCTAGAGAATAGCGACGCGCGTCGGAACTTTAAAGAGACAACGGTCGTTTCGCCACTTTGTCCTCGAGCCAACGACACTGGATGTCCCTTTAAACTTGGAAAACGCGTCGCTTACCTCTGGACCGCGTTCGAACGCAACTGCTTCGAGCTCGTCGATTCGAAAACTTAGATCGTCTCTCATTTAAAAACTATTGGGAGTTGAGCGCTGAAACTTTGCACTTGCATTCGTGAGACTCTCAGCTATGCGCAGCCATAAGACGCTCCAAAACTTTTTGGACACCCGGTATGTACATTTATAAAATATATAAATATATAAATCAGTGGCTTGGTGACTCGCGACGAAACTCGCCGTTACTTCGTCGTTTTATTTACCGTTAGTTCATAGTTCTCTCTATCTCTCGTCGCCTCGTCCGAGACAGAGTTTCTCGCCTTCTACTTCGGCTATATCACCGGACTCCCTCCATTCCTACCGTCTCGGACTCGCAATATCGTATGGATAATTTATAATTTGAGAGCAAGTCACGCGACCGAGAATCGCGTTTCGAATTCAGCTCGAATCATCTCCGCGTTTCTTCCACGAATTCCAAACGGGCAAGCCAATTCCATAATGCGAAATACGTTACAGCGATCATCATAATTATTATTGTTATTATTGTTGCTTGAAAGTAATCAATTCGTAATTAATTTTCGGTCTTTCTCCTCGAGGCATCGAAATAGAAACGAGAACGAGTTCAACGTCACAGTCTCCATTTCGGACCTTGTACGGAACAAGAATAATAATAATCATTATTAATTATTATAATAATAATTATAATATTATAATTATTATTAATTATTACAATAACGATGATAATATTATAATTATTATTAATTATAATTATAATAATAATATAATAATGATGATAATAATAATAATTATAATATTATAATTATTATAACTATTATGATGAATATATTATAATTATTATTATAATTAGAATTATAGAATATTACAATTATTATAATAATTAGTATAATAATAATTATTATTATGATTATTAGAAGGACGGATTAGTTTCGGACATGAACGCGAGCAACGACTTTTTTATGCTAATGCGACGTTTATCTGGCAAGAGCCTTCCAGAGACTCTCGTCGAGATATTAAAAACAAACGTAAGACAAAGAGAAAAAAAAATACCTCTCAAAAAAAAAGAATGTTGATTAATTATCTCGTGTTTCGTTTCTGACATCGACGATCTGCACCTACGCGCGTTCGAAAAAGCAAAAACGACACGAAGAAAATAAAAATCGTTTCGACCAGCACGAAAAATACACGAAACAAAATCTCTCTTTTCCCGGACTTGATAATTTTTTTTTTTTTTTTCCTTATGACTTATTCATTATAATTTTCACACACCCGTATATATATATTTTTTTCTTAAATTTTATTTATACGTACGAATATCCCATAAAGCTAACGAGATTAATTCGACGAGCGCAATTCCGTGCGATTTGCACATCAGACGTTGAAACGAGAAATCATCGTATCCTTCCCCAATTAGGAAATACCAAAAGCGTTTCGACTGGTCGAACTTTCGTGAGTCTCGTTCGAGAGACGGGGAAAACAATATTATTCACCGGCTCGATTCCAATAATCCCTCCCTGCCCCTTTATCTCCCCCTTAGCCTCCATCACCGCTCTCTTATTAATGTGAGAATTTCTCGACCAAGTCAATGACCTTGGAAAAGGAAAAAATTCAATCTACATACATATTACAGATTTATATTTATAATATAAATATATACAACTGTACATATCGAGTGCAGCCTCGTCACAGTTCTGCGTTGCTTTCGTGAGATTGGAATTTTTATACGAGCAATGAACGTATTTTTTTTTATATACAGGGTCAATTTTTATAAAGTGTAACAGGCTTTATTCTAAGGTAGATGAGATCATTACAAACAAAAGTTGCAAATATACATTAAGGATATTTTTAATAGTTTACGAGAGATCAATTTTTAAAGTTGGTCCAATCAGAGCGCGCCGAGAAGCGTTGGTGCCGCCCACTCCCGCCCTAGCCGTAGAGAAAGCACAGTGTAGGGTGTTACATTTAGGATTGCTAAATTCAGAACAGTCAATTTTATTTATTATATTATTACGCTATATTAATTATAAATATTATTATTTATTATATTATCATTTTTATTTCTCGGACATTGACTGCTCTGAATTTTGCCGAGCGCACCGAGAAGCGTTGGCGCCGCCCACTCTCCGTCCTGATAGCCAATCCCTGAGAAATAAAAATGACTGCGTAATAATATAACAAATAAAATTGAGTGCTCTGAATTTTTGCAACCCCAAATGTAACGCCCTATACTATGCTATCTCTACGACTAGAGCGGGGAGTGGGCGGTTCCAACGCTTCTCGGCACGCTCTGATTGGTCCAACTGTAAAACTTTATATCTCGTAAACTATTAAAAATATCCCCAATGTACATTTGCAACTTTTGTTTATAATAATCCCATCTACCTTAAAATAAAGCCTGTTACACCTTAAAAAAAATTCACCCTATATACAGGGTGAATCACATAAAGTGTCGCAGAGCGAATTCTGAGGTAGATGAGACCATTACAAACAAAAGTTGCAAATAAACATTAGGGATATTGTTAATAATTTTCGAGATATAAATTTTTTAAATCGGTAAAATCAGAGCGCGTCGAGAAGCGTTGAAACCGCCCACGCCCACCCTAGCCGCAAATATAGCATAGATTAGCGCGTTACATTTAGGTTTTCAAAATTCAGAGCAGTCAATTAGATTGCTTGTATTTTTCCACAGTCATTTTTTTTCTCTACCATTGGCTGCTCTGAATTTAGGCGGGAAGTGGGTGACTTCAACGCTTGTCGGAACGTTGAGCAAAATTCAGAGCAGCCAATGCCCGAGAAAAAAAAATGCCTGCGAAAAAATACAATCAATAAAATTGACTGCTCTGAATTTTGCAAACCCAAATGTAACGCCCTAATCTATGCTATATCTACGGCTAGGGTGGGGGGGTGGGCGGTTTCAACGCTTCTCGACGCGCTCCGATTGGACCGATTTAAAAAATCGATATCTCATAAACTATTAACAATATCCCTAATGTTCATTTGCAACTTTTGTTTGTAATGGCCTCATCTACCTCAGAATTCGCTACACGACACTTTATGTGATTCACCCTGTATATATACATTTAAAATACATGTATTGCTCCTTTATATATATCACTGTAATAACTATTAAATGATACGTGTAAACATGCCACGAAGGCACGCACCGGATATGCACGGTTCGCACGGAATTTCCCCCTTCCCTCCCTCCCATTCGTACAGTAGCACGCATCTAACCCCGCTGCAACCTCGATGAAGAATACGAGAAAGAAAGAAAAAAATTAAAAAAAAATAAGCCAAGAAAAAGAGAGAAATCGTACACGCTCCTTAAAGACGCCCCCGGCTAATTAATCCTCTTCTCACGCGTCGGCAATAATAACGCGACTATACAATGTGTCTTCTTATAAGTAAGTGTGCGTGTGTGGGTGCGCGCGGATTTCTCTCGTTTCCGGGGGACAATCCGCACGCTCAACGCCGCGGTACGGCGAATCTTGGCGTAACGCAAACGAGCATCGACAACGAGGACCTCGCCTTAAACATGAACAAAAATTAAAAGTTTGGATCGTTACGAAACGTCGTTGAAGAAAAAATCGTTTTTATAAGGAGATTTAATCGATGAATCACAAGAACCAAAAAAATCCAAAGAAAAATAAAGCTTTGATTACGATCAAACCTTTATTTTTCAAACTTTACGAACTTTCATTTTTTACATTAAAGAGAGAATAATTTTTAACGAGGTTACAAAGTTTTAGTATTACACG
>CAXFZK010000223.1:0-5000 GCA_964007305.1 Netelia melanura
GACCGATCGGGGCGTATATCCGACGCGCGCCCCGACTCGGCACGAAGTTCTGCTCTAGAGCATTGAACTTGATTGTAGAGAGGGAAAAAAAAAAAAAAAAAAAAAAATTCAACTTTTTTTTGCGTCGTCTCTAGTGTTGGTCGGGCGCGTAGACCGATCGGGGCTCGGAGACGGCGCGTAGACCGATCGGGGCTCGGAGACGACGCGTAGACCGATCGGGGCTCGGAGACGACGCGTAGACCGATCGGGGCTTAGGAGACGACGCGTAGACCGATCGGGGCTCGAAGACGGCGCGTGGACCGATCGGGGCGTATATCCGACGCGCGCCCCGACTCGGCACGAAGTTCTGCTCTAGAGCATTGAACTTGATTGTAGAGAGGGAAAAAAAAAAAAAAAAAAAAAAATTCAACTTTTTTTTGCATCGTCTCTAGTGTTGGTCGGGCGCGTAGACCGATCGGGGCTCGGAGACGGCGCGTAGACCGATCGGGGCTCGGAGACGACGCGTAGACCGATCGGGGCTCGGAGACGACGCGTAGACCGATCGGGGCTTAGGAGACGACGCGTAGACCGATCGGGGCTCGAAGACGGCGCGTGGACCGATCGGGGCGTATATCCGACGCGCGCCCCGACTCGGCACGAAGTTCTGCTCTAGAGCATTGAACTTGATTGTAGAGAGGGAAAAAAAAAAAAAAAAAAAAAAATTCAACTTTTTTTTGCGTCGTCTCTAGTGTTGGTCGGGCGCGTAGACCGATCGGGGCTCGGAGACGGCGCGTAGACCGATCGGGGCTCGGAGACGACGCGTAGACCGATCGGGGCTCGGAGACGACGCGTAGACCGATCGGGGCTTAGGAGACGACGCGTAGACCGATCGGGGCTCGAAGACGGCGCGTGGACCGATCGGGGCGTATATCCGACGCGCGCCCCGACTCGGCACGAAGTTCTGCTCTAGAGCATTGAACTTGATTGTAGAGAGGGAAAAAAAAAAAAAAAAAAAAAAATTCAACTTTTTTTTGCGTCGTCTCTAGTGTTGGTCGGGCGCGTAGACCGATCGGGGCTCGGAGACGGCGCGTAGACCGATCGGGGCTCGGAGACGACGCGTAGACCGATCGGGGCTCGGAGACGACGCGTAGACCGATCGGGGCTTAGGAGACGACGCGTAGACCGATCGGGGCTCGAAGACGGCGCGTGGACCGATCGGGGCGTATATCCGACGCGCGCCCCGACTCGGCACGAAGTTCTGCTCTAGAGCATTGAACTTGATTGTAGAGAGGGAAAAAAAAAAAAAAAAAAAAAAAATTCAACTTTTTTTTGCATCGTCTCTAGTGTTGGTCGGGCGCGTAGACCGATCGGGGCTCGGAGACGGCGCGTAGACCGATCGGGGCTCGGAGACGACGCGTAGACCGATCGGGGCTCGGAGACGGCGCGTAGACCGATCGGGGCTCGGAGACGACGCGTAGACCGATCGGGGCTCGGAGACGACGCGTAGACCGATCGGGGCTTAGGAGACGACGCGTAGACCGATCGGGGCTCGAAGACGGCGCGTGGACCGATCGGGGCGTATATCCGACGCGCGCCCCGACTCGGCACGAAGTTCTGCTCTAGAGCATTGAACTTGATTGTAGAGAGGGAAAAAAAAAAAAAAAAAAAAAAATTCAACTTTTTTTTGCGTCGTCTCTAGTGTTGGTCGGGCGCGTAGACCGATCGGGGCTCGGAGACGGCGCGTAGACCGATCGGGGCTCGGAGACGACGCGTAGACCGATCGGGGCTCGGAGACGACGCGTAGACCGATCGGGGCTTAGGAGACGACGCGTAGACCGATCGGGGCTCGAAGACGGCGCGTGGACCGATCGGGGCGTATATCCGACGCGCGCCCCGACTCGGCACGAAGTTCTGCTCTAGAGCATTGAACTTGATTGTAGATGGGGAAAAAAAAAAAAAAAAACAAAAATTCAACTTTTTTTTGCGTCGTCTCTAGTGTTGGTCGGGCGCGTAGACCGATCGGGGCTCGGAGACGGCGCGTAGACCGATCGGGGCTCGGAGACGACGCGTAGACCGATCGGGGCTCGGAGACGACGCGTAGACCGATCGGGGCTTAGGAGACGACGCGTAGACCGATCGGGGCTCGAAGACGGCGCGTGGACCGATCGGGGCGTATATCCGACGCGCGCCCCGACTCGGCACGAAGTTCTGCTCTAGAGCATTGAACTTGATTGTAGAGAGGGAAAAAAAAAAAAAAAAAAAAAAATTCAACTTTTTTTTGCGTCGTCTCTAGTGTTGGTCGGGCGCGTAGACCGATCGGGGCTCGGAGACGGCGCGTAGACCGATCGGGGCTCGGAGACGACGCGTAGACCGATCGGGGCTCGGAGACGACGCGTAGACCGATCGGGGCTTAGGAGACGACGCGTAGACCGATCGGGGCTCGAAGACGGCGCGTGGACCGATCGGGGCGTATATCCGACGCGCGCCCCGACTCGGCACGAAGTTCTGCTCTAGAGCATTGAACTTGATTGTAGAGAGGGAAAAAAAAAAAAAAAAAAAAAAAATTCAACTTTTTTTTGCATCGTCTCTAGTGTTGGTCGGGCGCGTAGACCGATCGGGGCTCGGAGACGGCGCGTAGACCGATCGGGGCTCGGAGACGACGCGTAGACCGATCGGGGCTCGGAGACGGCGCGTAGACCGATCGGGGCTCGGAGACGACGCGTAGACCGATCGGGGCTCGGAGACGACGCGTAGACCGATCGGGGCTTAGGAGACGACGCGTAGACCGATCGGGGCTCGAAGACGGCGCGTGGACCGATCGGGGCGTATATCCGACGCGCGCCCCGACTCGGCACGAAGTTCTGCTCTAGAGCATTGAACTTGATTGTAGAGAGGGAAAAAAAAAAAAAAAAAAAAAAATTCAACTTTTTTTTGCGTCGTCTCTAGTGTTGGTCGGGCGCGTAGACCGATCGGGGCTCGGAGACGGCGCGTAGACCGATCGGGGCTCGGAGACGACGCGTAGACCGATCGGGGCTCGGAGACGACGCGTAGACCGATCGGGGCTTAGGAGACGACGCGTAGACCGATCGGGGCTCGAAGACGGCGCGTGGACCGATCGGGGCGTATATCCGACGCGCGCCCCGACTCGGCACGAAGTTCTGCTCTAGAGCATTGAACTTGATTGTAGATGGGGAAAAAAAAAAAAAAAAACAAAAATTCAACTTTTTTTTGCGTCGTCTCTAGTGTTGGTCGGGCGCGTAGACCGATCGGGGCTCGGAGACGGCGCGTAGACCGATCGGGGCTCGGAGACGACGCGTAGACCGATCGGGGCTCGGAGACGACGCGTAGACCGATCGGGGCTTACGAGACGACGCGTAGACCGATCGGGGCTCGAAGACGGCGCGTGGACCGATCGGGGCGTATATCCGACGCGCGCCCCGACTCGGCACGAAGTTCTGCTCTAGAGCATTGAACTTGATTGTAGAGGGGGAAAAAAAAAAAAAAAACAAAAATTCAACTTTTTTTTGCGTCGTCTCTAGTGTTGGTCGGGCGCGTAGACCGATCGGGGCTCGGAGACGACGCGTAGACCGATCGGGGCTTAGGAGACGACGCGTAGACCGATCGGGGCTCGAAGACGGCGCGTGGACCGATCGGGGCGTATATCCGACGCGCGCCCCGACTCGGCACGAAGTTCTGCTCTAGAGCATTGAACTTGATTGTAGAGAGGGAAAAAAAAAAAAAAAAAAAAAAATTCAACTTTTTTTTGCGTCATCTCTAGTGTTGGTCGGGCGCGTAGACCGATCGGGGCTCGGAGACGGCGCGTAGACCGATCGGGGCTCGGAGACGACGCGTAGACCGATCGGGGCTCGGAGACGACGCGTAGACCGATCGGGGCTTAGGAGACGACGCGTAGACCGATCGGGGCTCGAAGACGGCGCGTGGACCGATCGGGGCGTATATCCGACGCGCGCCCCGACTCGGCACGAAGTTCTGCTCTAGAGCATTGAACTTGATTGTAGAGAGGGAAAAAAAAAAAAAAAAAAAAAAATTCAACTTTTTTTTGCGTCGTCTCTAGTGTTGGTCGGGCGCGTAGACCGATCGGGGCTCGGAGACGGCGCGTAGACCGATCGGGGCTCGGAGACGACGCGTAGACCGATCGGGGCTCGGAGACGACGCGTAGACCGATCGGGGCTTAGGAGACGACGCGTAGACCGATCGGGGCTCGAAGACGGCGCGTGGACCGATCGGGGCGTATATCCGACGCGCGCCCCGACTCGGCACGAAGTTCTGCTCTGGAGCATTGAACGTGATTGCAGAGAGGGAAAAAAAAAAAAAAAAAAATTAAACTTTTTTTCGCGTCGTCTCTAGTGTTGGTCGGGCGCGTAGACCGATCGGGGCTCGGCGACGACGCGTAGACCGATCGGAGCTTGGGAGAAGACGCGTGGACCGATCGCGGCGCAAATACGGGTCCGTAGACCACTCGCCTCGCCCAGTTGTTGCGTTTGGGCGACCCAGGTTTTAACTTCCGTTCGCTTATCGAAAAGTGATATATCCGAGTGAGTCGTTCGATAATTTCGAGCCTTTGCGATAGATTGTTTTGTAAAAATCAATGGGGAAGTTTGACCGTTGTTGGAGTTTGGTTGAGAATCACAATACTACTCGCTCTGCGGTATACGTCATCCTTGGTATTTTCTGAGTATGTAGACCGGTTCTAAAGTGTCCCTACCTATCTCTACATCGATCGATCTGTGAAGTACTTTGAGATATTCATTGTATGCCCGATCGTTGAGGGACGTAGTACTTATTCTGATACGTCGTATCCCTCCACGCGCATTGCTTGTCTTTGAATCAAAACGCACGGAGCAAGCTCCGTCGCTCCACGCGCATTGCTTGTCTTTGAATCAAAACGCACGGAGCCTAGCTCCGTCGCTCCACGCGCATTGCTTGTCTTTGAATCAAAACGCACGGAGCAAGCTCCGTCGCTCCACGCGCATTGCTTGTCTTTGAATTAAAACGCACGG
>CAXFZK010000223.1:15000-16265 GCA_964007305.1 Netelia melanura
GATCGGGGCTCGGAGACGACGCGTAGACCGATCGGGGCTCGGAGACGACGCGTAGACCGATCGGGGCTTAGGAGACGACGCGTAGACCGATCGGGGCTCGAAGACGGCGCGTGGACCGATCGGGGCGTATATCCGACGCGCGCCCCGACTCGGCACGAAGTTCTGCTCTAGAGCATTGAACTTGATTGTAGAGAGGGAAAAAAAAAAAAAAAAAAAAAAATTCAACTTTTTTTTGCATCGTCTCTAGTGTTGGTCGGGCGCGTAGACCGATCGGGGCTCGGAGACGGCGCGTAGACCGATCGGGGCTCGGAGACGACGCGTAGACCGATCGGGGCTCGGAGACGACGCGTAGACCGATCGGGGCTTAGGAGACGACGCGTAGACCGATCGGGGCTCGAAGACGGCGCGTGGACCGATCGGGGCGTATATCCGACGCGCGCCCCGACTCGGCACGAAGTTCTGCTCTAGAGCATTGAACTTGATTGTAGAGAGGGAAAAAAAAAAAAAAAAAAAAAAATTCAACTTTTTTTTGCGTCGTCTCTAGTGTTGGTCGGGCGCGTAGACCGATCGGGGCTCGGAGACGGCGCGTAGACCGATCGGGGCTCGGAGACGACGCGTAGACCGATCGGGGCTCGGAGACGACGCGTAGACCGATCGGGGCTTAGGAGACGACGCGTAGACCGATCGGGGCTCGAAGACGGCGCGTGGACCGATCGGGGCGTATATCCGACGCGCGCCCCGACTCGGCACGAAGTTCTGCTCTAGAGCATTGAACTTGATTGTAGAGAGGGAAAAAAAAAAAAAAAAAAAAAAATTCAACTTTTTTTTGCGTCGTCTCTAGTGTTGGTCGGGCGCGTAGACCGATCGGGGCTCGGAGACGGCGCGTAGACCGATCGGGGCTCGGAGACGACGCGTAGACCGATCGGGGCTCGGAGACGACGCGTAGACCGATCGGGGCTTAGGAGACGACGCGTAGACCGATCGGGGCTCGAAGACGGCGCGTGGACCGATCGGGGCGTATATCCGACGCGCGCCCCGACTCGGCACGAAGTTCTGCTCTAGAGCATTGAACTTGATTGTAGAGAGGGAAAAAAAAAAAAAAAAAAAAAAATTCAACTTTTTTTTGCATCGTCTCTAGTGTTGGTCGGGCGCGTAGACCGATCGGGGCTCGGAGACGGCGCGTAGACCGATCGGGGCTCGGAGACGACGCGTAGACCGATCGGGGCTCGGAGACGACGCGTAGACCGATCGGGGCTTAGGAGACG
>CAXFZK010000224.1:0-18027 GCA_964007305.1 Netelia melanura
GACCGAGCTACACAAAATATTCTTTATTGGTTTATCGATTTGCATTTTTTTGTTCATTCGTTTTTAACATTATCCTTATTTTTTATTTTACATTATATTCGCATATGTATGAGTTATGGATAAAAATATATTATTATAGACAGATACTTTATATATATATATTATATTAGTCGAATTTTTCGAATTTAAAAAAATAAATTATTACAAATAGCGTTAAATTATTAAAACATATTTCTCAATCTCATTGCCATATTTTCCTTGAATTTTAATATTCGCCAATTTCTTTTACGCTCGGGCCTTTCGACCAGGTTTCTTCGGCACGCAGTCGTAACAATCGTCGCTACTCGGGCAAGACGAACTGTCGTAGGACGATGAATATTCTATAACGTAGAGAAAATAAGAAAAAAAATTATAATCCCATCGCATTCTTTCTTCCGTCACAACGAAACTACGAAACTTTCCTTCGACCAAATCGAAGAAAAAAAGAAGAAAAAAAGAAAAAAAAGGGAACTTACTGCCTCGACGCGCCGGCTTCTTTTTTCCCTTAGTCGTTGCTTTCGGTGGCATCTTGTTTTGCTTATTTTTATTTCTATCGACGCGTTTACGGTAAGGTACTGTTTCGCATTCGCAGCAATCGGAGCACATACTGTCCGAGCAACTCGTGCAAGAATCTGACGTTGACGAGTCGTCGGACGAGTACGACGAGGAGGACGACGATGATGTGTTTACGTAGCAACTTTGATTCGGACGTTTCCTCGTTGCTCGTTTCGTCAATTTCTTTTTCCTTTCAATCTTCTTCGTTGGACGAGTCTTGGCCGGTGCCATTTTCCCCTGTGGAAATATCAATAATATACGAAATATTATAATCGCATTAAATTGTGTCTATCGTGTTTGACCCTCGACCTCGATATTGACCGAGTTGTTATCGTGGAAGAAACTAAAAGAAAAAAAAAACGTTTACTTGACGAGAACGAACGTTAGTCCATCGAGAATCGATTTTACAATCGAATTAATATTTCCCATATAAAATAGAATTGAAAATTTAATCGCTCTCGATATAACGATTAATAAAAATTGTGTATAATCGTATTTCCTAGCTCACCTCGTTTCCTCTCTATCGGTGTAAAATCGACGAAAATTTTCGTCGAATTATTTTTATTCGTTTACAAAGTCGATTTTATTATTACTCTTGTACAGATTATTCTTATCACGACGATTGTTCTTTTTTTAATTAATCAAACGTCGTCGATTATCGAGAAATAAAATTGACGAAGAAGAAATAACGAATCAATTTTTCGATTAAAAGGTTTCTCACTCGTTGTTCTTGGCGAAAGGTTCGTGGCGAATTCCAAATTCTCACTGGCAATGAATTCTCGCACCGGCTTGATCCTCGATCCAATATTTCTCATGGATCAAGGGCGTCTTCACGGAAGGATCGATGGCGCTGTTATCATTGGAAAATAACTCAAACCGTACAAACGAGTCTCGTTATTGGACGAATCATTCGGCGCTTAATTACAAAAACAATTCGCAACACACTCAGCTTGTCCAACTCCAGGAAAATCCCAAGATTGTTTCCATTGCCCAGAAATATTTGTCCAAACAAAAATAACACGGAAGCGAACGTTTTATTGAAATTAAAAAAAATCCCATCATTTTTTTCAATCATCGCGAATTACGCAAATTTCCAATTTATTCGAATTCCATCTCGAACAATTTTCCATCATTCTCGTTTCAATCAACTCGCAAACATTGTTCTTTTCAAATATTGTTCCCGTCTATTAGTTTGTTTTTTTTTCTTTTGCTCGAGACAAAAGAAATAAAAAGTCGATCGTACGAGTCGCAATGAATCGATCGATTATCAATTCAAATGCAATATTGCATAATTTCCCGCCGGCTTATGTAGCGTGTATGAGGCAGTAAACGCTTTTGTAACGTCTATATAATCGTTCATTGATCCCTTCGTATCGATGACCCCGTTGAATTAAATTTTGCAATGAGCGCGAAATAGAGAATGGGCGTGAACTGCTCGGCGGACACACAGACAAACAAACAAACACGCAGAGACACAGACACACACATAATTACAAAGACAAATACACACATACACAGGTTTATCAACGGCGGGTGGTGGCAAAGTTGTGCCACATTTTACATCGTAGAACACACGCTACAACACCAGCCTAGTACCAACGCTCGAGTCGTGGCCGCCGTCGTCGCCGCTGTCTCCATTATGCAACCCGTTAACATTCACGCAATTCAGATGCAATCGGCGCAAACGAGGCTAGCCTATCCTGGGAAATCCGGAATAGCTCGTGCAATCTATCTATCCAACCTATACATATATACATAAACGACATCGTATACTTCTTACTGTTTCCCACTCTGTGTCAAACGAAACTTCGTATATCCAGCAAAAAGTAATTAACACTATCGATTCAAAATCATCTTCGTTAGTTCGTTATCACGCAAATCGAATGTCCTTTCCTCGTCTACGATATAACGTAATAATGTATTTGTGTTTTACAAGGTAGAATAAGAGAAGAATATGACTAATGACTAAAAATTATCTTCGTTAGTTTGTTATCTGGCAAATCGAATATCGTTCTTTCATTTACAATATAACGTAATAATTATATGTATATTACAAGGAAGAATAAGAGATGACGTTGTGTTCAAGTTGAGAGGAAGATGAAGACGTTTGTCGAATTAATATTTGGAAATTTTTAATGATTTGTTATGACTCGCTCGCGTTCAATGATTAATTGGGAATTTATGTCATTTATTATATACTAACGTCTCCATGTTATATGTATGTGTGTGTGTATATTAAAAATTATCTTCGTTAGATCGTTATCTGGCAAATCGAATATTGTTCTTTCATTTACAATATAACGTAATAATTATATGTATTTTATAAGGAAGAATAAGAGATGACGTTGTGTCCAAGTTGAGAGGAAGATGAGGACGTTTGTCGAATTAATATTTGGAAATTTTTAATGATTTATTATGACTCGCTCGCGTTCAATGATTAATTGGGAATTTCTATCATTTATTATATACTAACGTCTCCATGTTATATGTATGTGTGTGAATATTAAAAATTATCTTCGTTAGATCGTTATCTGGCAAATCGAATATCGTTCTTTAATTTACAATATAATGTAATAATAAGATGTATTTTACAAGGAAGAATAAGCGACGACGTTGTGTCCAAGTTGAGAGGAAGATGAAGACGTTTGTCGAATTAATATTTGAAAATTTTTAATGATTTATTATGACTCGCTCGCGTTCAATGATTAATTGGGAATTTATGTCATTTATTATATACTAACGTCTCCATGTTATACATATGTATGTGTGTGTATATTAAAAATTATCTTCGTTAGTTCGTTAAAAATTATCTTCGTTAGTTCATTAAAAATTATCTTCGTTAGTTCGTTATCTGACAAATCTAATATCGTTCTTTCATTTACAATATAACGGAATAATTGTATGTATATTACAAGGAAGAATAAGTGACGACGTTGTGTCCAAGTTGAGAGAAAGATGAAGACGTTTGTCGAATTAATATTTGGAAATTTCTAATGATTTGTTATGACTCGCTCGCGTTCAATGATTAATCGGAAATTTATGTCATTTATTATATTCTAACGTCTTGATGTTATATATATATGTATGTATATGTGGGTGTGTATAACGATACTATTGGAGACGTACGTGATTGAGCGCGCGCGTGCTAACGTACATTGTCGATTATGCACGTGCCACGATGAATAATGCTTTTCGCACCCGCGACGACGTGATATCGTTTTCGATCCATGACGAGAGACTTACGTAAAGTTTATACACTTGGTATGTAATATACATACGTACGAATAGATAGATAGTTCGGGAACGAATAAAAGTCGTTTTATCCGCATCAGAAATGTTTTGTATGTGTATACGCAGTAACCATAGGTATGTGTGTATGTGTGTATAAGTATGCGAAGATAATAATAAATAAACGTAAGATCGCTGATAAAACGTATTAGATAAAGAACTTGCGATGAACGAACATTATTTACTTATCCGTTACGTATGTACAGTTGTAATAGACGTTGCGATATCCATTCGTTGATAGTCGAAGGCCAGAAATCGCGCAATCTTTTCGCGTTTAGTTTCGCTCGCCTCGAGATGCTTCTGAGCCGGGAATAAATATGTAACAATTTGCCTCGCATTTATATTTGCGAAGGAACGACGGTTAACGGCAATTTCTTATCCGATCGAGATAGAATTGAACGGTTTTTACAAAGGTGAATATAAAAACGGAGGAGTAACGAACGATTTAAAGATTGTCTTTAAGAACAATCTGTCCTTGGACCGATGGATTAAAAATTCTTTATAAAATACGGTTATTTGATTTCATAATAGAAATGCGAATTATGGAACTGAAATCGTCTCATTTAACCGAATGACGAAAGTTATGATGAAATAATTCTATTTTCCTACGATACTTTAGTCTTGGAAAGATAGAAAGATATAATTGGTAAATGCTCGAATAACCCGGGGTTTAGCTTATCCGTGTGATTTAGTAGACAACATAAGGATAGAGATAGAACATCGAAGAAAGATATAAGTCAGAGGCGAGAGATTACGTGACTCAGCGCGCGGTAAAACGTCGGTGTTCGCGGTAGAGACACGCGAGCCTCGCTATGACGCAACGACGAGAGTCACGAGAGGGTTCGTCGGACCGGGCGAAGGGCGAGGACGAAGCGATATGGAAGTATGATGGTACCTTCTCCTCCCTCCCAACATCCAAAACGAAAGAGAATTCATGATGAAAATATCCTGAAAGAATAGTAATTATTGTATCTTCGATCGTTTGTAATGAATTATCGATAATAAAAGATAATAAACATTGCCACTCACTTTGGTGATGCAAAAAATTACTCTGCGACTTATTCTTCGTTCCAAGAAAATTCAATTTGGCATGACGATCGAACAAAATATGTCGAAGGTCTATGGATAATCGATGTGCAATTTTTATAGTCACGTATCCATCCATCCAAGGATTAAGGCGATGCACGTTAACCTTATTTAGCTTCACTGATAAGCGAGTCACGCCGTATCGGTATTATCAGTGTCAGTCTCACGCGAAACAACGATACGTGGCGTGACGTCGCAGACGACCGGACGAGCCCACGCCGGTGCGGTACTGGATATATCCATCTGCAACCCGTTACTCAGATATATATCTATGTACAAGATGCCGCCCATGTTAAGCTTGCTAGCCGAAAAATACATATATGCAAACCTTTGCAGCATTGTAGGTAAGATACATTTTTTAAATAGAAATCGGGTAAAGAAAAAAGTTCCAAAAATGTAGACAATTTTGTGATCTTTGCCAGATTTGGTTTTAACAAGTTTCCACATTACCCTTTGTGATATTATAATCCGGTAACATGAATTGGACGAAGGTCTATCTCCTGGATGACTCTGGTTGAGCAAAATGTCCCATGTGCAGTGGGTACACACGTGGGACGAAGACTCGACTCGCCATATTCGACTCAACAGTAACGTGTCCACACACATTCATGCATCTAAGGCTATCCCTCGAATTCTTCGGCATGTTACTGCTGAAACGCGATAAAATCAACGCTAGAAAGAGAGGGTCTTCATTTAATTAGTAGTGACAAGATCATTTCGTGACTGAGCTTACGTAACATCTCTGCGAGTATGCCGTTACTGCGTTTGTGCTGCTGCAACAGAGCCTGCGGGTCTCCTTTCTTGCTGCAATCCAGTAAGAGAGATTCCGTTTGGAAAAAAACTATCGATAGTTGCGTCATACTTCGTAGTCGAGCCTGAAAATCATAAATCTTCGAACGAATAGTCGCACTTATCGTTGTTAACAACGAATTAAATTACCGGGAGATGAGTTTTCATGGCCCGGAGGCACTTTTGAAATGTGTGTTTCAGTGGGGAGGTAAGTATCGCGAAAGTAGATATGAAAATTGACGAAATAAACAAGATCCTGTTTCATGAAACGATCATGGACGATAACGAACACGAAACTCTCGTTTTGATTCCGTAATTAATTTTTCCATACTCATAGTCGTCTCGTTGCAACGTCCGATGTCACATCGATGAGTCACGTGCGTGTATATATATATACATAAATATATATACACGTGGATATATTGTAGATAGATAATCGATGCAACCCTCTGACGTCGAACAACCACTGTCGTCGATAGCGCATCAAAACCACAATGTGACTCTCGACCTACGCGTTCTTTCATTCATCGCTTGTTTCTTTTAAGAAGCAATTATAGCTACGTCTGTATGTATGCATATGTATCAGGAAAGTTAGCACGTGCGAGCGATCAAGAGAGGTCCACGTGCCATGAGTATAATGGCTTCCTACTGCCAGACCATTCTCGAAGTGACGTGAATAGGTGTTAACCTGAAAATTGATTGTCATCGATATAATGAAGTTCAAATTAGACCAAATGCGAATGTATGAGCCTGTGGCACTATGGTAGAATGATAAACGAGAAAAAAAAAAGACTGCAATTACGAACAATACCTGACTATCGTTATTGTTATTATTTCCTAATTTCCATACATGTGCACTTTACGACATTCGAGTGGCTGCAACCTTGCAGCGCGAAAAATAATTCGGTGTCTCACTCGATCATTATCCGTTGAAACATTTGGAATTGAAGATATTTACATTCGCGAGGCTGATTCAATCGTTGCAGTCTATAATTGTACAATCATTCACGGCACCTTGGAACGATGATGTGGCGGCCGAGGTCAATAGCAGGACAATGCGAGTTTTGTCAGTCAGTCAGAGGCTTTTTATAGACTGGGACGGTTTTTGTAATTGCTAGTGACATCTAGCGTCGCAAGGTCTAAACATGTTCGTAAGTGATCACTCGGTCGGTATATCTTGTGTACAGCAGCGTCGTATTTGGAACCAGCAGCGCCATCTGTGATCAATTCAGTAAAGCTATATGCCTTCAATTTCTTGAAGAATACCGAAAGATTGTAAAAATGGATTAATCTAATAAAATAATATATTTTTTCTTCTTGCAGCTAATGAGAATTTTCTATTTCTTTGATTTATCAATTTACCTTGATACAGGCACCAGCAATATTCGTACTTCGTTCATTGACTTCCCTCATCCAGCAATCATCTATATAAACTATTCATATATTTGTATATTTTCATATATAAACTATTCATATATTTCAACTGTGGGGTATATACGTGATATCTGTAATGTAACAGTTGTAAATATTGCTGTCATTCATCTAGTCCAGATTCGGTTGTTAAAGAAGAAAAGGAAACTTGAAAAAGGAAGATACGTTTCATCTCGAATCCAGAGACAGACTCAATAAATAGAACTGTATCACTGTACCCTACTCTAGACAAGCTGGGAGTTAGGAGTTTTCAGTTTAGAAATCAATTTTATTTTTGGTTCATATATAGATTGTATTTACATTTGGGTTTAATTTACAAGGACTATTCTTGGGGTTTGTTTCCCCTTGCTAGTCTATTTTTGGGTTATTTCGGTGCATTTGTAAAGTCATCAAGTAATTTTTCCTTATATTCAGGTAAACATTTTTATAAAAACCCTAATTTACTATATGGAAGTTAGGTTCTGGGAAAGACGTTATATATAAGCACTTGGGCCTGCAACCGTTTGTGAGAAACTCTGGAACGAATGCGCCGCGTAGCGGTGAGAAGTGGAGTCACCACACGACGTGTAACCACTGCGCCATCTAGTTTCCCCAGTTCTAAACATCTCGACATCTGCTCAGTCGGTACATCTTGTGTACAATATCGTCTAATTTCGAACTACCAGCGCCATCTGTGGCTCATTCAGTGAAGCTATATACCTTATTTCTTGCACCACCGTAACGTCGGTATAAGAAACGCATGGATGCAATTTCTTGAATAATACCTAAACATTGTAAAAATTATTGATTTAATAAAATAATATATTTGTTCCTCTTGCATCTAATGACAGTTTTCTATTCCTTTGATTTATCAATTTACCTTGACACAGACTCGAGCAATATTCGTGCTTCGTTCATTGACTTCCCTTATCCAGCAATCATCTATACAAATTATTCATATATATATAACGTGTATATAAGTTATATAGCCGCATGTACCTTGCAGGTCAAAAATCGTTAATTCAACGAGGTAAAAAACAGCTCGTCGTACACCCCGCAAGTTTGTTTGTTGGACCGAATGTACCTGTTTGATGAAAGAGGGGTAGAAACAACCCTCTCACTGGGGTAAAAACGCGTGTGTCCCGCTCAAAGGCGCAGACGCGTTGACCGCTGACCACTTGTGTGTATAAAGCTCCACCGGACTTCCCACATATATATCCTGTATACCGGACTCGACTAACGTCCTAAACTCAAAGAGTCACCGCTTTACAATTGCCGCACCAATACGTTATACATCCTCGTTAAATTTATAACAGCGAGTCTCTAGTCTTGCGAGTAGAGGAAACAAAAAGAATAATTATTTTCCTTTTAAAACTACAAATCGCGCGTTTTTTTTGTTTTGAACCGTCGATAACTCGTAGCCGAGTGTAAATAGAAGGAAGACACGAGGCTTCCGGTAATCGACTTGAGAGGTAAGTGATCGAATTATTCAAATTGTTTCAACGAGACGATCGCTATCGAATCGACGAGTTAATTTTTTTTTTTTTTAGATATTTCAAGATTACCGTTTGACGATGAAATAAAAACGAGGCACGGTTTAAGAATAACAATTCTTCTTAAGGTAGTCCTATCGTTACAGAGTTTCCGTTAGATTTCACTGAAAATTTGCAGAAACGTTCTTTGATGTCATATGTATATGTATGTAAAATTTCAGGGTCCTTTATCGACTCAAAAATCACGATATTTATTCTTGAAATTCGTCATTTTTCGCAATCTCCCATAAGAGCCCCTATTAAATATTGTGTCGAAAATTTAAGGTAGTCCTATCGTTATAGCGTTTCCGTTAGATTTCACTGAAAATTTGCAAAAACGTTCTTTGATCTCATATGTATATGTATGTAAAATTTCAGGGTCCTTTATCGACTTAAAAATCGCGATATTTATTCTTGAAAATCGTCATTTTTCGCAATCTCCCATAAGAGCCCATGTTAAATATTGTGTCGAAAATTTAAGGTGGTCCTATCGTTATAGCGTTTCCGTTATATTTCACTGAAAATTTGCAGAAACTTTCTTTGATGTCATATGTATATGTGTGTAAAATTTCAGGGTCCTTTATTGACTCAAAAATCACGATATTTATTCTTGAAATTCGTTATTTTTCGCAATCTCCCATAAGAGCCCATGTTAAATATTGTGTCGAAAATTTAAGGTAGTCCTATCGTTATAGCGTTTCCGTTATATTTCACTGAAAATTTGCAAAAACGTTCTTTGATGTCATATGTATATGTATGTAAAATTTCAGGGTCCTTTATCGACTCAAAAATCACGATATTTATTCTTGAAAATCGTCATTTTTTGCAATCTCCCATAAGAGTCCGTGTTAAATATCGCAACATTATGCAACGAGTATCTCGATCATTTGGTCGATGAAGCCTGTTGAAATTTTGCACACATTTTTATACGACATCGAAGAAGCTTCCATTAGTTTTTATAACAAATCTTATGGAAAACAAAAATTCATGATTTTGTTTATTATATAACAAATAAACTTTCCGTAGGATCAATTTGAATTTTGAGTACGTTGTTCTTTAGTCGATTTGCAACAACTTTTCTTAATGAACTTTAACGCTTGGTTCACTTCCAATGTGAGAAAAAAAACGGGAATAAAATTTTAATCCCCCCACCCAACGATAGGACTACCTTAAGCTACTTATAACCATTGTCTGAAATAGTTGAAGGTAAAGAAAAAAAGGTTTGTAAATATAGCGTTGGGAACTTTGTATCGTTCGCCTTGAACAGTCAAGTCTGAGCTACGACCTCGAGAATTATCGTAGGGGTGGACTTTACGATTCCAGCTGTCTCTAAGACCGAACGTATCTCGCCGAGCGTGCATGAAAGTCTTTCATTCTTGACTTTGAATCCCGACGGGCAAGAAGGGGTCGTACAAGGTTTTATTATTTAATGCATATATGCCCAATCAATGAAACGTTTGTCGAGTTGTACCCTCGAACTTACAAGCTCTCGTCGCCAGTCGACCATTCGCAATGTCCACGAGACTCATCGCGAACGATCTTACCTCCAATTTTTCATACCTGAAAAACAAAAACAATCTAAATAATCCAAAAATATAAAAATAATTTAAACATTAAGATTCAGCTAAATAAAAACAATAATTATGTACGCTCGTTTACAAAACTCTTTTTTCTGTCCACCGGCTTGCGCAAACTTCAGGCTACCACGAATGGAGAAGCCCGAGTCCTCGATGGGTCCGGACAGCGCCGTCGATCTCGAGGATCGAGATCCGAATAATCTCAATCAGCATCTCCAGGTTTGTACATTGTAGAAAAATACAATTTGACAAATTTACATAAACATTTCTACATTCGTTTTCAATCTCCTGTTTAGATAATGTGGGACGATGTGATTGGCGAACCCGAGGGAATTCGTAGTCCCGAATGTGCCTGGCGTTTGAGCGGCCATTGTTTTCGATTATCCAGAGGCTGTTGCTACGTATTTCTCTCGGTTCTCATCGCGCCGCTCGTCGCACTCTTCCTTGGCTGCACCTTCGCCTGTCTCTCTTTTCAGGTGGGTCCAATTATTATTATTGTCATTAGATAATAAATAATAATAATAATATTAATGAAAGATAAGAAACATTAATCGATTATTATCATTTAGCACATATGGTGCCTGGCTCCCTGTTTACGAGTTTGGAAGATTTCTTGCGCCGCAACGAGAACGTTCTTCACGGCTTGTACCCATGCGATTGTTCGACCGTGCTGCGAATCTATTGGTTTTCTGCTTAACAACGTACGGGTATTTAATCAACGATTGCCCGATGGCCCTAGCGCGAAGGACGATGCGCTAATAGTTTGAGAATTTCTATAAAAATTATGTATAGTTTTTGTTGATATACTTTGAGGCACGATCTACTTAAATATACACACAGATATATGTATACATATATATCTGTGTGTGTGTGTGTGTGTGTGTGCATCGGCACGTGGACTTCCGGTCCGTAGGCGAAATATTTTCGCATCGATCGCCGAGTAAAGAGGTCCGCATTATTTGTAACGAGCGAAAGAAAGCGAGAGTTTACGCCACGTGACAAAATCATTATCACCTCTGTATTATTATGAATTATTTCGCAAGTCGTATACGAGTCCGTCAAGAAAACGCCGGTATGTTCTCGTGCCTCGTAAACGCGCAAACGATGGATCGATAATACCGTGGAAATGCGCGAGCCGAAAACACGCACTACGGTTGTCGCATACGCTCCTAAGCGCGCAAGTTTGTTGCTACATAGAACATAATTCGTACGATACTTATAGTTAGAAAAAACAATGAAAGATACATAGACGGATCTATCTCTACTCTTGATAACATGCGGTGTGAGAATACGTTTGATTTAACTACTTTAATCCGTAGGAAAGAAAACACTCGATAAATAACACTAAGATAATAATATTAATGATAACAATAGTGATAATACAAACAGTGCCTTTCCGCCACGCGCAGCAGATTCGTTATTGGTACAGTTATCTTGTAACAAAGGATCGTCGACTTATCGACGTTAATACACAAACTTCTCCAGAAAAGAAATCCATGTGCAACAAGAATGTGAAAATTGTATTTTGTTATGTATTTGTTATACGAATATGTAAGAGTACGTTTGAAGAAAATATACGAAGCTCCAGGGAATCGTTGTAGTTTTTCTTTGATTTTAAGTGCAGCGTATCTATTTTAATTTGATAAATAAACGTGTTTCCTTTTACTGCACGCAGGACGGAAAGACTTTCTATGATTGATCAGCTGTTGAGAGTATTTCTTCACGCAGAGTGTTCTCTTAAACGATTCAAAGTCACTTTCTACAGTGAATTTGTGAGTGGCGATTTCGTCACTACTCTATTCGCTTGGAAAGTTATTTTCGACGTACAGATGTTGCAAATAACGTCACAGATTTTTTGCTACTACGTCACGAGGACGGTAACGAGATAAATTTCGATGTCACAACGTTCGAAGTAGATGTGTGGAATCTGAGGCTTCTCCAGGGTCATGTGATAAGAAGAGAGCAACAGATATGGCAGTCGCGACGATAGAACGCCGGTTCAGTGCTCATTGAAACGTCGCGACGGTACGATCATTTTTTGAGGATTCCAAACATAAGTCCCTCGTTGCAAACATGGCGTTGCGTATCCAAAGTTTGTTCCTGAAAATAGGCAAGCTTTGTCAACTGGAAACCATCAGACGTATCCTTTTATTATTTATACGATAGTCGAAGTAAAATCTGGTATATAAATTTGGAAACTTTCCTGTCGATGAACGATAATTTGTGGTTAAGAACTGATACAATCACACGTGTTGGGATATTTTCTCTTAACTATCTCATTTGGCTTATCAGCGATATCAGCCTCGACTTGCCACAAGAACAAGAGTGAGTTATTCGTTTTATATTACTGCAACATTTATCTTTTGATCTAAATTCGACGTGAATTCAACGTAAACAACATTACTCGTCGACTTTTGGAAGTTTACTGATGGCGTCGTTTAGAACGTAGTCGTTTGATCGTATTCCCGACGGATGGCGCTGCGATCAAGAAATTGTATTGAAACGCGTTCGACAGATCCGATGATTAAGTAGATTTCTTCTTTTGTTTTGATCGATATTATCAATCAATTTCTGTGTTACAGTATCGTTCGATTGGCAAGACCCTCTTAATTTGGAATCACAATTGACCGAAGAGGAGAAAATGGTTCGTGATCAATTTCGTACCTACTGCCAAGAAAAACTTATGCCGAGGGTCATCGAGGCGAACAGAAATGAATTTTTCGACAAGGCGATAATGAAGGAATTTGGGAATCTCGGTGTTTTGAGCAGCACTCACAAGGGGTATGGTTCGGCCGAAGTTTCATCCGTTGCCTATGGACTTTTGACGCGAGAAGTCGAGTCTGTTGACAGCGGTTACAGATCCGCATTTTCTGTACAAACGCTTGCTAGCACCGCCATTTATAAGTGGGGTTCTGCAGAGCAGAAAGAAAGGTTTTTACCCAAACTCAGTAAGTTTAAGAAAATAGAAATTATATAAAACTACAATTATACTGATATAATTTGGATTTTTAATATTTTCAGTCCGTGGTGACTTGATTGGATGTTTCGGATTGACTGAACCAAATCATGGCAGTGATCCAGGTTCCATGGAAACTCGAGCGGTTTATGATAGTGAAAAAAAAGTTTACAAACTTCGTGGTAGCAAAACATGGCAAGTAAATTGTTGTTCTATCTTTGTGTTACAATTTTAGATTTTTAATAATTTCTTGATTAATATAGGATCACGAATTCTCCGGTTGCTGATGTTGCTATTGTATGGGCCAAGTGCGAGGACAATAAAATTCGTGGATTCATTGTTGAGAGAAAGGGGAACGAGGATCGTCTAAGCACACCGAAAATTAAAGGAAAATTGTCGTTGAGAGTTTCCACAACAGGAATGATTTTAATGGATGACGTTGTTGTACCGAAAGAGAATCTTTTGCCTAATGTGGAAGGTCTTAGAGTGAGTGATTTTAGGAATTAATTAATCAAAGGTTCCAAAAAATCGTCCACTCATACACTTAAAAATTTAGTTACTAGGAAAAACGTACGTAATAATCTTTGGAATAATAAATACAGGATTTTTTAAAAATAGGGTCCCTTCGAATGTTTGAATGGTGCTCGATACGGTATAGCCTGGGGTGCACTGGGAGCTGCGGAAACTTGCATGAAATTAGCTGTTCAATACACCCTCGATAGAAAACAATTCAACAGACCATTGGCAGCGAATCAATTACCACAGAAAAAGTTTGCCGATATGATGATGGAAATTGCACTCGGTCTTCAGGCTTGCCTTCGAGTGGGAAGACTCAGGGACGAGGGAAAGTAAGTAGATACGTTTGTCGTAAAAAAGGAAAATACAACAGTCATTTCTTTTTTCATTTTAACAAGATTATTTGGAATGTCAAGCTCTTTTGTGATTGTGCAAGCGAATCAAATTTTCAATGGTATTCGCTATTTCAGGGACACACCAGAGATGATATCTCTGATTAAGAGAAATTCGGCTGCAAAAGCTCTGAACATCACGAGAGTCGCGAGAGACATGCTCGGTGCAAACGGTATTTCCGACGAGTATCACATAATGAGACACATGACGAATTTGGAATCTGTCGTAACGTACGAGGGAACCGACGACGTTCACGCTCTTATACTCGGTAGATCGATCACCGGAATATCCGCCTTCGCTAATTAAAATTCCACAACAAAAATCAATCCTGCAAATCCAAATGTCATAATCATACTGAAAAAAAATATATATTTTTTCTTTCATTTTTTTCTTTTCCTACGATTTCTTTGGCTCCAGGGAGTAAAAGCAGAATTACCCGTTCTACTTATACAACAAACGAAAAGAATAAATATCAAAAAAGATAAATAAATAAATAAAAAACGATCATTACAAAGGGCGCAAAACACAAAATCGTTACGACGAATCATAAATAAATTAAGTTTTAATTGCTAAGTAATAAAACGTTAATTACATATTCTCAATAATTAATTTGTTCAATTACAACACACCTGTTTCGTGCAAAAGTGTAAAGAAGTTTTTTGTTTGCTCGTTTGTCGTTTTTTTTTTCGTTTCTTTCTTGTTTTTTTTTGTTTTGTTTTTGTTTTGTTTGTTCAGTGCTACACTCAAATATACCTTCACGACTTAAATTGTGTTTAATAATTCTTGACTACAATAAGCTCTTCGTAAAACGTAAGTAACATTGTAGTTTACAGTAGTTTACAGTTGTTCACGTCTTTGAATCATTCAATGATAATGTGTCTATTACATAGTCACACATTATTATTTCTCTTTCATCTTTTTTTTTAACCTTCCTCTCGCCTCTTTCTCTCCGTTTAATGTTGGAATCGAATCGAAATTGTTTCAATATAATATCTTTTATCGAGAGAGTCGTTTCGCGATCATGCATCGACGCCTCGAGGCCTCGTCGATCAGCGACGAGAGACAATATCCTCCCTCCTTTTTCTCCTTTTCTCTTCATTTTTCTTTGAAAATCATGATTTATGTGAAAATAGTTTTGAGTATCGCGCTCTGACTCTCTCGAATATCGGAGAGATCACTCGAGCTTCTTCTCTTTAAATTCTTCTTTCTTTTTGCTTGCATCGTTTTCACAATTATTACCTCCTCAATTTTATACACTCCTCGAACAATCTCAAAAACAAATTGTTTCTAATCCGATTCCAGCATGTACAAAAAATTCGTCTACGTACAGAAATAATAATAATCATAATAATGACAATAATAATAATAATAATAATAATAATCTTGTTTTACAAACTGCCAGGTTCATAACCACGTTCTCTCTCTTTCTCACACTTTCTCTCGCTCTCTCACTTCGGTAGATAATTCATGTACAAATAATAATAAATAATGGATATTTCGAGTACGCTACATTTCTCTCCCTCTCTCTCTCTCTCTTCTCTTATCAATTTTTATTTATTTATTTATTTTCTTTTTCGTTCGTGCAATCCTTTGGTATTTCACGTGAACTTTCCATCGATTCGACTCACTTCTACCATGTAGTCTCCCCTAAAAACGGCCAGTCACCCTTTTCACAACTGTTCTCTCTCTCTCTCTCTCTCTCTCACCCTCTTTGGTACCGTCGCGTTCTAGTATTTAATTATTCTTTTGTTTTAATTTATTTATAAATCTACAGCGAGTCGTTTCCTCGTAGGTTCATCCTCCCCATTTATATTTCTCAAATACACATTACGAGCAAATTTCTCGTCAACTCTTCACTGGCCCTCGATAATTTGCCGAACGAAAAAAAACAAAAGCGAAGAGAGTTTTTATCGTTTTGCCCCAAACTTCTTTGCCCATCGAAATTCTCTCTTGTCTTTATTATTATCTTCTTCATTTTTCCGTTTTATTTTTTATCTCGACGTGCCACATTCTCCCATTTCTCGCCCTGCGCGGTCTGTACGAATGATTCTCGCAATATAATAAATATAATAATGTATACTTGGTTTGCATTTGTATTTTACATTATTTTCCTCTTTTCGTTTAACTATTCGATACCTTATTGTCGTGCGAACTGTTATTTTTAAAAAACTTCTTTTTTTTTTTGTTTGTTTATTTCTTCTTCTTCTTTTTTTTCTCTTTCTTTCTCTCTCTCTCTCTCTCTCTCATCTTTCTCCCACGTTTTACACTGTTTGCGTGTGTCGTTTAATTGTGTGTCTGTGTTCTATGTGTTGCTCGAAATAAGACTACGAATCGGATATACAATTTGCTTTACAACGTCGAGAGCTCGTAGCGATTGTTCCTCTCGAAATTTCTATCTCTTCTCTATCTATCAGATTTCTTCCTGCTGTTCTTGTTGGTTTTTTATATAAATTTCATTCATCGTACTCGTGTGTACATCTTTCTCGCCAGATCTCTCGCTCGATTAGAAACACATGAGGAAAAATTGTTCAAACAGTTTGAAAGAAAGAAATTGTTAATAGAAAGTTTTGCCTGCTTTCGAGAATAATCGAGAAGTTCTCGAGATAATAAAAAAAAAGGATCCAAAACAAAATCGTATTGTACGTTGTCGTCGTTAATTCCTAATCCGTTGGATATGTGTCGAGTATCTCCATTATAAATATACCTTTAATCTTTACAATTTGTGGCGAGATTCTTATTTTACCATTCTTTTCACGTTTTTTTGTTTTGTTTTGTTTTTTTTTTGTTGTGTTTCTTTTTTCTACAAGTCCATTAACGAGCCGAGTCCCTCTCTCACTGATGTAACGAATAATCGAAGATTGATTCTTTGAATAAGCGGCGATCAACGAGCTTAGAAAAATATCGTATCTCCATTTCCGGACAACGAAAGAAAAATGGGAACGAGAATTGTAAGATTTTTCACTGATTTGTTTTCTTTCTTTTTCTCACAATATTTTCACACGTTTCTTTGAATTCGTTCCGAGACATTGATATTTATTGGGGGCAGCAGTTTTGTGATAATACAGAGAATTTTTGGGAAGATAAGAACTGAACGAATCGACGATACAGCCACGCGCAAGAAATTGTCAACAATCGTAAAGAGAAATTTAACATTTTTTTTTTTTCAGAAAAAGCGAAAATACGTTCACAAATTTGTTTAATTTGAAAACTTTGCGGGAATTTATTTTGTATAATTTGTCATTTGGTTATAAGCAGCAGGTAAGCGAGCGGGCGTTGAAGTTTGTCGTGCCAAGAAAAATCACGTCGTTCTATTTTTCAAAATTAAAAAAAAAAGAAATTTGTTTATCACCGAGCAAAAATTTCGGCGTTCGCTTCTAAAAGTTTCCTCGTTCGTCCCATCGTAAAAGTTACGTTAACAACAAGTTTGCTTCTTTTTTTGTTTGTTTGTTTTCTCTCCCGTTTAGTTTATTTATACCATCGCAATATAAAAAACACACGTATACACACACGGATCAGAAATAGAGTTTGTTTATTTCACGTTTTCTTTTCCATCTCTAAGAAATCATGAGCGTCTCGAATGTGTGATCGAATCGTCTCGACGATTGCAGCAATCACGAAAAAAAAAAAAATTAATTTGTCTATGTTTTGTTTATGCTTCGTTTTATTTTTTAACGTCGCTTGTTATTTGTTTTTTTTTCTTCTTTCTTTCTTTCTTTCTTTCTTTTTTAAATCGCATCTCATATTTTGTTTTGTTTGTTTAAATTCTCTTTATCGTTAAATTCATCACCTTCGTATCTCTATACCGTAATATATATAAATAGATTATCAATTTTTATTACAACGTAATCAATACTATTAATTAATTGTTTCAATCGATCGAATCGTC
>CAXFZK010000225.1:0-2500 GCA_964007305.1 Netelia melanura
CGCGTAGACCGATCGGGGCTCGGAGACGGCGCGTAGACCGATCGGGGCTCGGAGACGACGCGTAGACCGATCGGGGCTCGGAGACGACGCGTAGACCGATCGGGGCTTAGGAGACGACGCGTAGACCGATCGGGGCTCGAAGACGGCGCGTGGACCGATCGGGGCGTATATCCGACGCGCGCCCCGACTCGGCACGAAGTTCTGCTCTAGAGCATTGAACTTGATTGTAGAGAGGGAAAAAAAAAAAAAAAAAAAAAAATTCAACTTTTTTTTGCATCGTCTCTAGTGTTGGTCGGGCGCGTAGACCGATCGGGGCTCGGAGACGGCGCGTAGACCGATCGGGGCTCGGAGACGACGCGTAGACCGATCGGGGCTCGGAGACGACGCGTAGACCGATCGGGGCTTAGGAGACGACGCGTAGACCGATCGGGGCTCGAAGACGGCGCGTGGACCGATCGGGGCGTATATCCGACGCGCGCCCCGACTCGGCACGAAGTTCTGCTCTAGAGCATTGAACTTGATTGTAGATGGGGAAAAAAAAAAAAAAAAACAAAAATTCAACTTTTTTTTGCGTCGTCTCTAGTGTTGGTCGGGCGCGTAGACCGATCGGGGCTCGGAGACGGCGCGTAGACCGATCGGGGCTCGGAGACGACGCGTAGACCGATCGGGGCTCGGAGACGACGCGTAGACCGATCGGGGCTTAGGAGACGACGCGTAGACCGATCGGGGCTCGAAGACGGCGCGTGGACCGATCGGGGCGTATATCCGACGCGCGCCCCGACTCGGCACGAAGTTCTGCTCTAGAGCATTGAACTTGATTGTAGAGAGGGAAAAAAAAAAAAAAAAAAAAAAAATTCAACTTTTTTTTGCGTCGTCTCTAGTGTTGGTCGGGCGCGTAGACCGATCGGGGCTCGGAGACGGCGCGTAGACCGATCGGGGCTCGGAGACGACGCGTAGACCGATCGGGGCTCGGAGACGACGCGTAGACCGATCGGGGCTTAGGAGACGACGCGTAGACCGATCGGGGCTCGAAGACGGCGCGTGGACCGATCGGGGCGTATATCCGACGCGCGCCCCGACTCGGCACGAAGTTCTGCTCTAGAGCATTGAACTTGATTGTAGAGAGGGAAAAAAAAAAAAAAAAAAAAAAATTCAACTTTTTTTTGCGTCGTCTCTAGTGTTGGTCGGGCGCGTAGACCGATCGGGGCTCGGAGACGGCGCGTAGACCGATCGGGGCTCGGAGACGACGCGTAGACCGATCGGGGCTCGGAGACGACGCGTAGACCGATCGGGGCTTAGGAGACGACGCGTAGACCGATCGGGGCTCGAAGACGGCGCGTGGACCGATCGGGGCGTATATCCGACGCGCGCCCCGACTCGGCACGAAGTTCTGCTCTAGAGCATTGAACTTGATTGTAGAGAGGGAAAAAAAAAAAAAAAAAAAAAAATTCAACTTTTTTTTGCATCGTCTCTAGTGTTGGTCGGGCGCGTAGACCGATCGGGGCTCGGAGACGGCGCGTAGACCGATCGGGGCTCGGAGACGACGCGTAGACCGATCGGGGCTCGGAGACGACGCGTAGACCGATCGGGGCTTAGGAGACGACGCGTAGACCGATCGGGGCTCGAAGACGGCGCGTGGACCGATCGGGGCGTATATCCGACGCGCGCCCCGACTCGGCACGAAGTTCTGCTCTAGAGCATTGAACTTGATTGTAGAGAGGGAAAAAAAAAAAAAAAAAAAAAAATTCAACTTTTTTTTGCGTCGTCTCTAGTGTTGGTCGGGCGCGTAGACCGATCGGGGCTCGGAGACGGCGCGTAGACCGATCGGGGCTCGGAGACGACGCGTAGACCGATCGGGGCTCGGAGACGACGCGTAGACCGATCGGGGCTTAGGAGACGACGCGTAGACCGATCGGGGCTCGAAGACGGCGCGTGGACCGATCGGGGCGTATATCCGACGCGCGCCCCGACTCGGCACGAAGTTCTGCTCTAGAGCATTGAACTTGATTGTAGAGAGGGAAAAAAAAAAAAAAAAAAAAAAATTCAACTTTTTTTTGCGTCGTCTCTAGTGTTGGTCGGGCGCGTAGACCGATCGGGGCTCGGAGACGACGCGTAGACCGATCGGGGCTTAGGAGACGACGCGTAGACCGATCGGGGCTCGGAGACGGCGCGTGGACCGATCGGGGCTCGGAGACGGCGCGTAGACCGATCGGGGCTCGAAGACGGCGCGTGGACCGATCGGGGCGTAGATCCGACGCGCGCCCCGACTCGGCACGAAGTTCTGCTCTGGAGCATTGAACGTGATTGTAGAGGGAAAAAAAAAAAAAAAAAAAAAAAATTCAACTTTTTTTTGCGTCGTCTCTAGTGTTGGTCGGGCGCGTGGACCGATCGGGGCTCGGCGACGACGCGTAGACCGATCGGAGCTTGGGAGAAGACGCGTGGACCGATCGCGGCGCAAATACGGGTCCGTAGACCACTCGCCTCGCCCAGTTGTTGCGTT
>CAXFZK010000225.1:7500-20000 GCA_964007305.1 Netelia melanura
GCTGTTTTGTCCTTCATACGCACCAGCGCGCTTTTTACTTCAGCCGGCGAGATTTCAGGCTCAAGATTAAGATTGACGTATCTACGGACCCTGAGTCTAGCTTCCGCGTGCATCCCGTTCTCCGCCTCCCTAGAATCGCTAGGAGCGAATTTTTCGAGCAAGGTTTCTACAGACTCTCTCCAGGAACAAGTTCTACCTCCAGTTGGGAGAATTAGTGCCCCTATACAGCTCTTTTCCCGAGTTTTATCCCTTGCAATCCCCACGGGGATTATGCAGCAGTCCCCACGGATTCTCATTTCCTTTAACCCGCACAAATTCTTTCCACGTCGACTCTTTGCGCTGTCTGATAGCCTTGGTGTATGCGTTTCTATTCCTCCTGTATTGCCGGATGAGGTGATTTAGGTCTTCAGTCCTATTTGTTCGGCGAGCACGCGCTAGTTGCTTTCTCGAAGACGAAGCTTTGCTGCGTAGTACGCTCAGCTCGTTACACCACCATGGAGCTGTTCGATTATAGTGCTTCCTTATGGGCATAGAGTGCTCACACGCCTCCGTGACAACCCTCACAATGTGTCTGTTTATGACGTTAATCTCCCTATTCTTAAGATTCTCGAGTGCGGCATCACTGAGATTCTCGCACAACGCCTGCCCGAATTTCACCCAATCAGCACGCTGCGTATTGTATGAGGCGCTTTCAGCGTATAAAGCTATATACGGGATCTCTGTTGCTATCTTCATCACAATTAGGTTGTGATCACTGGTAGAACATAGGTTGGTCACCGCCCACCTGATTCTTCGACTGCGCACCCCTCTACCTGCCAGGGTTACATCGATGTTTGATTCTCCTCTAGTGTTCGAAAAGGAGCTTATTCCGCATCGTTTATTTAGTATAAACAGGCCGTGTTCTGATATAAATTCTTCTAAGAGTCTACCTCGCTCATTGGTCTCCGAAGAAAACCAGACAACTGACCTCGCGTTAGCGTCCAAGCATACGATTACTTCCGAGCTGCGCAGCACTAATAGGGCCTTCCGCAACTCCTCTAGGGAATTTTCCATGGGTAACGAAAATTGACAATATAAATTTACAATGTAAAAACGTTCCCGCCCAGTTTGCACTTCAAAACATATAATGTGCTCGGAGTCTCCGATGGGAATATAGAATACTTCGACCCTATCCCGAGCAATGATCGCTGCAACCCACGGCTTTTCCACGGCCGGCTGTATAATACTTAAGTTACGTCCACTGAACCCCCGGACTTTACTCTTGTAAGAGTACGGCTCCTGCACACAGAGAATGTCGAGGTTTTCCTCAGCCATTATCCTGTTCAAGTCTGCCGCCACTGCTATTGACCTTTGCATATTAATCTGCCCTATTCTTAGCTCCATTTTATTTTTGATTTGTACAGGTCAACTTGCCTTAAGTATTCTGGGCATTGGTTGCTCTTGACACTATGCGATGTATCTTTTCTCCTCGCTCGGGTGCAGTTGCTGCATTTTGGGGACTCTTTACTCGGACAAGACTCGCGCAAATGTTCCTCACTTCCGCAGTATTCGCATTTCTGCTTTTCTACGCTGCACGATTTAGCAATGTGCCCGTAACCAAGGCATTTAAAACACCTCGTCACGTTTAGGTACTCTTTGAACCGGTATGTTCGCCATCCCATGTATATACGGTTGGAGTCCGCAATATCCTTGTACTCTTTCGCCGGCATCTGGACTATCCAGTTTACTGAGTTGGAGCTTTCCGTGGCTCTGAATGAGTGCCGAAAGACAACATTCGCCTTCGCCAGCTCAATTTCTGCTTCCGTACTGGCCCTAAGGTTCTTACGGACAAAGTCATCCTTGAGCTCATCCGCAGAATGCTCTTTTTCAACATCGTATATGATCACACTAGGATTCAATTTTTTCGGTTCAGAAGTTACCAAGCCAGCTTGCGCCATATCCGAGTTGCGAACAATGTCAGCGTCTATTCTACTGCTAAGTTCCATTACAATTCCCTTCGTACGAAGTTGTCGCATACTATGGACTTTCAGACTGCCTCGCTTGTCTTTCAGAACTTCCGTAACTTTCAATTTTATTTCGTCGTTTGTCCTCGTGTCCGCCTCCGAAGAGGGTTTGATAAGAATGACTTCATACTTTTCTTTCTTTTTCGCAGGAGCAGCACGCGGCGGACTGAATATCACCTCAGGTGGGGGTTTCCCACCGGCAGTCGATGCTGTCGTCGCCTCAGCATAGCTGCGAGGAGCGCGAGAGCAGCCTTTGTGTTCCGAGGTTATCTTTTCTTTTTCCACAATCTGGTGGTGAAGTCTAGCCTCCATTACTGCCCACTTTGACAAGATGAATCTAATCGCTGGCCTAGTTATTTTGTTTGCCTCGTTGAAGAGGAAGGCTTCCAAGGAGGCCCTTTCAGCGCTAACCTCGTCTACTATGGACTTATCGACAATAGAGTCTATATCGAGATCCTCCGTTTCTCTTCTTCTCTTCGAGCCGACTGCTATTCCTTCTGTCGATGAAATTGAACTTGCCTTGCTACGAAATCCCTCAGCCTGGATATCCGCCATGATACTCTCTTCCATCTCCTCGACAAATCGAGAATTCTTCCCTTTAGTTTTGTTTTTGTGTTTTATTTTATCCTCCATTATTGATCCCACGAGTAGGTCGGAAGGGGGGGTCAACCCGGGCAGAGCCGCCTTACCCGGGCAAGCCTGATTACTCTGGGGGGTCGGCAGGTGCCCCAGAGGGATCGTGTGAAACCGTCATATTTAACGTCCCACGGCCATTCACCCCTTGGCACGATGCCTTACACCGTGGGTTGGGACGTAGTAGATAGGGACATTCAATGTGAAGGTCGGCCTCCCGGAGGAGACTCGGCCTGTGCGACCTCGCCATTGTAGGCATACGCTACGATCATCCATCTACTATGTAGCGGGAGCCGACCGCCCCGGGAGCGGGCGATAGAAAAATCCTTTGGCTTCCACTGGCCGTGCGTAGTGGAGGAGCAGTTTGGCTACACCGGCGCTCGATCCACTCCCACCGGGACCTCAAGGATCACGATGCGTGCAGTTTCGACCGCCGGTGCACTCACGGGGAACCTCGGGAAGGCCTGCTCCAGTGTTCCGCCCGAACACTAGCCCAGCTTATGTTTGTGTGTGTGTGTGTGTGTGTGTGTTTCCTATACGGCGGTGTCTTGGGCTGCCGTGATGGGAGGGTGGTCCGCGAAGATTACGGGCCCCCCCGTCTTTCGCCGGAAAGTCCGACAACTTCCCGACTAGGCAGCGCGCAATTTCGTGACACCGCCTCTTCGCGCGTACTTATCTCTATCTCCTCCCCCCCCCCCCCCCGGTCCTACCTCTTATTCCGCTGCTTCAAGACCCTTTAGCCAAAGGGATTCCCGGCAATAGTCCGAGAAGACGGAAAAGGCCCCCGCCGACGACACCAATTGGCGCGCCGCCTCTGGCCAGTCCCGCCCCTCGACGAACTCCTGCAGAGCTACTCTCTGCGGATCGAAGTTGGGGCATTCGAGGAGGAAGTGGCTTGGCGTATCCGACCGCCCACAGCTGCATTCCTCACCCTCCACGAGTCCTAGAGACGCGAGCCGCGCTCGGAAGTTCCCGTGTCCGGTGAGTACCTGCGAGCTGTAGTGGTCCGGCGAGAACCATCTCGCAGCCATCCGCTCCTGAACGCTCCTGAAGAAGGCGAAAGTGGTACGGCCTCTTTCTGAGGATCTCCAGTCGGCCTGCCACATGTTCATTACCTCACCCTTTATTTGCTGCACTGCGTTGTCATCCCCGTTCGGGATAACAACATTATTTATCCTGGCGTCCCTGCCTGCCCTAATTTCGTACCGCGCCCTGTGTTCCTCTAGAATTAAGTCTATGGGGATAGCCCCCGCCACTACGCACAACGATCGCCATGAGGCCGTTCTATAGGCGGAGGCGACCGCTATAAGCGTGCGTCTTTGTGCCGCTCTAAGGATTTTGAGATCCTTTCTCGTACAAAGGTCTGCCCACCCCGACGCGCCATAGGCGACTACCGGCACGAAGACTCCTTTGTAGATGGTTTTAAGAGCTTTGTGTCTAAGACCCCATCCTGCTCCCGCCATCTTCCCCAATTTCCCGAATATCGTCGCGGTCTTGCTTCTAAGGTATTCGCAATGGGTTCTAACACCCATGCCTTTATCAAAGTGGACGCCAAGATATCTAACACTGTCCTTGAACGCAATTCTACTATTCCCGACCCTAATGACCGGGTATCTGTTTCCTAAGCTGGGTTTTTGTTGGGCCCGTCTACGGCGGTCCGGCCTTTCCCCACCCCGCCTACCTACAGGAGCCCCGCGTACCCACCGCGTTTTAAGGAGGATCGCCTCCGTCTTTTTCTCGGACAGCTCCAGTTTGGCCGCCCGGCACCATCGTGTGATGGTGTCGACGACCATTTGGCCCTGTCCCTCGAGTTCCCTACGCGAGTTGCCTTTAATCAGGACCAGAAGATCGTCCGCATAGGCAACGAAGTTGTTCGGGACTATATCCTCGAGGATTCTGAGGAGTCCGTCGAACATGAGGTTCCAGCATGCCGGGCCAAGGACAGAGCCTTGCGGGCATCCCCGAGTGGCGCGCTTGGAAACCTCTTCATCCCCCCACGTAATCTGGACTTTCCTATCGTCGAAGTAGTTCCGGACTACTTCGAATATATTTCGCGGGCACTCCTTGTTCCTAAGGCTATCTAGTACCAGAGGCCACCACACGTTGTCGAAGGCTCCGGATATATCGAAGAGCAGGGCGACGGTGTAAGTCTCCTCGGAGGCGTCTACCATTCGCCGCAGCTCAAAGATCGCGTCATCCGTCGACTTTCCGGAAACGAAGCCGTATTGTCGCGCGGAGATCCTCTCGGGGGTCATCGCTGTCGTTGCGATTCGGCCCTTGAGGATTCTTTCGAAGAGTTTCCCGATCACGGATAGAAGGCAGATTGGCCTGTACGATTTCGGGTCCTTCTCGTCCTTATCCTCCCCTTTCAGGAGAGTTCTCAAGGAACCTACCTTCCAGGCGGAGGGGAAGACGCCCCATTGAAGGCACCCGTTGAAGAGCCTAACTATTTCATCTGGAACGGAAGCAAAGGCGTGTCTCAGAACCACGACCTCGATAAGGTCTGGTCCCGGAGCCTTGTCACATTTGAGGGATCGCACAACCGCCGCGATCTCGCCCTTTGTGAAGGGTGGGGTGTCGGGAGAGTTTGGTGCGATGTTTGCACGGCCTCTGATTTCCCTTTGTTGGGGGGTGTCCTCTGCTTCCAGGTCGTCTGGGACGTGCGTTTGAAGAAGGCTGCTGGCAGTTTCCTTCATGTCAATAGTGGTCGTGCCGTTATGCCGGATCGTGCTGAGCACTTTCTCAATTCGGAGTTTGTTAGCCTGTTGCTTGTAAACGAATCCCCAGGCCTCCGAGTTCCCGTGCGACGTAACGAACGATCTCCAGCTGTCGAGTTTTGCCTTTCGCACCTCCCTGCTATACAGACGCAAAGAAGAGCGATACTGCTGCAGCTTAACGAGGCGTTCGGGCAGGACCCTTTCCTTCTGAAACGCGCGTCTCCGTTTGTACACTCCCTTTTTCAGGTTTGTGAGTGCCTGTGTCCACCACGGATTGGACTTCCTAAAGTGCTTCCTTCTTGGCATGGACTCGGTGCAAGCGTCCGTGAGGACGCTCGTGAGAGTCTCTGCCATATGCTCTACCTCCGCTGCCGACGAGAGTGGGAGTTCCTCAAGCCTCGCAGCCGATAAGTTCCTGAGAGTCGCAGCGAACAGCTCCCAGTCGGCCCTACGAGTGTTGAACCGACCGGAACCGGAGCGCTGGTCATTTCTCGCGGTTCTTGGGGTGCGAAGCCTGATGTCCACGGCATTGTGGTCGCTCGTCGTCCAGTCCTCCCTTACCTTCCATTCCCTGACGAATTGGGACATGGGTGACGTCACAAGGGTAACGTCGATGAAAGACGATCCTCGTGGCGTCCAGTAAGTTGGAGGCTGGCTACTGTCATTCACTATTCGCAGGTCGAACTCCTCGATGAGTCTTTCGAGCCTGCTTCCGCGCTCGTCGGTCCTCTGGGGTCCCCATTGGGACGAGCGCGCATTCGCATCTAACGCCACTAATATTCTCTTCCCCCTCAGAGAACGGAGCACCATAGCGAGGTGTCTGAGGTGATCCTCGATGTCATCTTTCCATTGGAAGTAATGGGAGATGGCGTAGAACGAAGATCCGGGTGCCGTCACTTCCACACATACGCAGTGTGTCGTGCTCAGCTGCGAGACGAAGACCATCTGGAATGAGGGGTTGCAAATGGCCACAGCCGCCCAAGGTTTCTCGCCGCGGACCGCGGCCACCCTCATTCCAGTTCCTAATCCGTAGAAAGTGTGGCTCTGGCCCTGCTTCCGGACGTATGGTTCCTGCAATAACAGGACGTCCAGTCGCTTCTGCCGAGTGAGCGCACGAACTTCTCCTGTTACCACAGCTGAACGCCTCATATTCAGCTGCAGCACCCTAACTTCCGTGGTGTTGCCGTCGCCCGGCGCGTCGGCCCTATCTAGGTTTCGGTGGGGGTTCGCGATCGCGTTTTGTCGTGTCGGTCCTATCGCTTCGTCGCGAGCAGCCACCGGTGGCTGAGTTTCGGTTTCGTCGCGCCTATTTCTACTCGCGTTGTTCGCTCCTACTTTGTGCGCTACCGCGACGTTTGCGGCTGCAGCACGTTGCCCTATTATCCTGTCGCACCTATTCAATATAATTTGGACGGCGCGAAGGCCGAGAACCTGCCCTTCCAGGCCACCTCGCGGGCGAGCTCGCTGGGGGCCTCGTGGGGAACAATCGATCTGATCGCGAGATGGACGAGGGGGAGGAATCTGGGCTGGGGCCGCGCGCACCCTTGAGGCCCCGCAGGTGCTCGACCCGGCTTCGTGGTGACCTGATCCTCCAGCGCTGGATGTTCTTGATGGCCGGGCTGCCATCCGCGCACTACTCCTCGTCACCATCGTCATTGTTTTGTAAAAGTTCATTTTGTTCCCACGAGAAAAGCGGAAATAGAAGTCACACGGTGGTCCAGAGCCGCTTGTCCCACCCGGGCAGTTTGTTGCTTTAGGACTGCGAGGATCGCCAGTCGCTCCAGTCCCCATCGTTAATGGCAGGAACGAAACCCCTTCCTGTCCCGAGGCCCTCACCACGACGGTTCAGCTTGGCCATGGGGGTTGACCGGGGCCGTGGGAGCGTCGCTTCCCAGCATCGGAGAAGCCGATGTCCCCTGCGGGTTCCTGAAAAAAAAAAAAAAAAAAAAAAAAAAAAAAAAAAAAAAAAAAAAAGGAAATGGAAGGCCGCGTGGACAAAAGTGCCCAGCGTGCCCTAGGCGCCCCTTACGGAGTGCCTAGTAGAGTGCCAAAAGCGTCAAAAGTGTCCAAAGTGTCAATTGTTGAAAGATCCCCTAGTGCGACCATTAAATCGCCAAGAGGATCCCAACCTGTAGGAGGAGAAGGCGCGTTGAGTTCCCCTGCAACTCTACGCCTTCACCGCTCCTACTTAAGCACCCAGGTGTCTCTCCCCACGACCGCCATCTCGTATTCGCACCCTTCACAGCACGACGCCCGGCCTGGGGGCTCCCAGTACTTGCGTACTTTTGTGGGAGGTTCCGTGACGTCGAGGGTTAGGCGCAAATTCGATTGAGCGATCCCATTAGTGCGGGAGAGCCAGTACTAGGTACTTTTGACTCGATTGTTGAAACATCCTCTAGTGCGACCATTAAATCGCCAAGAGGATCCCAACCTGTAGGAGGAGAAGGCGCGTTGAGTTCCCCTGCAACTCTACGCCTTCACCGCTCCTACTTAAGCACCCAGGTGTCTCTCCCCACGACCGCCATCTCGTATTCGCACCCTTCACAGCACGACGCCCGGCCTGGGGGCTCCCAGTACTTGCGTACTTTTGTGGGAGGTTCCGTGACGTCGAGGGTTAGGCGCAAATTCGACTGAGCGATCCCATTAGTGCGGGAGAGCCAGTACTAGGTACTTTTTGAGTCAATAGTTGGAAGATCCCCTAGTGCGACCATTAAATCGCCAAGAGGATCCCAACCTGTAGGAGGAGAAGGCGCGTTGAGTTCCCCTGCAACTCTACGCCTTCACCGCTCCTACTTAGACAGCCCAGGTGTCTCTCCCCACGACCGCCATCTCGAATTCGCACCCTTCACAGCACGACGCCACGGCTTGGGGCTCCCAGTACTTGCGTACTTTTGTGGGAGGTTCCGTGACGTCGAGGGTTAGGCGCAAATCCGATTGAACGATCCCATTAGTGCGGGAGAGACAGTACTAGGTGTCAGACACCTTGACGCTTTGACACGACGTTCAAGTCTATTCCATTTCGACGATTGAATCGTCCTCTCACTAGGCAGTTGCTTGCAGCTATGATCTGTATGCCTGGTCACTACTACAATGACGATTGGTTGGCCATACTCGATGCATAGCCACTATAACTCTTTGACCGATCCTGCCAGACACCACACCTAGGTAGCTTGGGTTTCCAGGCCCAAAGAGGAGTTGTCATGTTCCTCTTTACTGACGCCGCGTAACAGGTTTGACCCCCCATTCACCAGCTTCATACGACACTAACCCGTCCCACCAGTACCTGACCGGTGGTTAAGGGCACCATGCGGATATATCCACCTTGTGGCTTACTCGTGCGAGTCCGTGGCCGACTTTCTTGCCACGGGTCCTCAGGAACCGCAAACGTCAGCAGCTTATCGCTCAGAGTCCTACACCGGACTTTCAGTGTGATGTCTTCGAGGAGCGACCAAGTCATAGTTACTTCTGCCATCTGCCTCTTCTCCTCCTCTTCTCCTCTTCTCCTCTTCTCCTCTCCTCCTCTCTTCTCCTCTTCTCCTCTTCTCCTCACCAGCTTATGTTTCTGTTTGTATGTTACCGCCTACGGCGTTAACGCCTACGGCGTTAACGCCTACGGCGATATACCACATATGGGCCATTTGGTCAAAGACACCGACCCGTGGTAATGCTGCGCCAAGCAGTAGATAGGGACATTCAATGTGAAGGTCGGCCTCCCGGAGGAGACTCGGCCTGTGCGACCTCGCCATTGTAGGCATACGCTACGATCATCCATCTACTATGTAGCGGGAGCCGACCGCCCCGGGAGCGGGCGATAGAAAAATCCTTTGGCTTCCACTGGCCGTGCGTAGTGGAGGAGCAGTTTGGCTACACCGGCGCTCGATCCACTCCCACCGGGACCTCAAGGATCACGGTGCGTGCAGTTTCGACCGCCGGTGCACTCACGGGGAACCTCGGGAAGGCCTGCTCCAGTGTTCCGCCCGAACACTAGCCCAGCTTATGTTTGTGTGTGTGTGTGTGTGTGTGTGTTTCCTATACGGCGGTGTCTTGGGCTGCCGTGATGGGAGGGTGGTCCGCGAAGATTACGGGCCCCCCCGTCTTTCGCCGGAAAGTCCGACAACTTCCCGACTAGGCAGCGCGCAATTTCGTGACACCGCCTCTTCGCGCGTACTTATCTCTATCTCCTCCCCCCCCCCCCCCCCCGGCCCTACCTCTTATTCCGCTGCTTCAAGACCCTTTAGCCAAAGGGATTCCCGGCAATAGTCCGAGAAGACGGAAAAGGCCCCCGCCGACGACACCAATTGGCGCGCCGCCTCTGGCCAGTCCCGCCCCTCGACGAACTCCTGCAGAGCTACTCTCTGCGGATCGAAGTTGGGGCATTCGAGGAGGAAGTGGCTTGGCGTATCCGACCGCCCACAGCTGCATTCCTCACCCTCCACGAGTCCTAGAGACGCGAGCCGCGCTCGGAAGTTCCCGTGTCCGGTGAGTACCTGCGAGCTGTAGTGGTCCGGCGAGAACCATCTCGCAGCCATCCGCTCCTGAACGCTCCTGAAGAAGGCGAAAGTGGTACGGCCTCTTTCTGAGGATCTCCAGTCGGCCTGCCACATGTTCATTACCTCACCCTTTATTTGCTGCACTGCGTTGTCATCCCCGTTCGGGATAACAACATTATTTATCCTGGCGTCCCTGCCTGCCCTAATTTCGTACCGCGCCCTGTGTTCCTCTAGAATTAAGTCTATGGGGATAGCCCCCGCCACTACGCACAACGATCGCCATGAGGCCGTTCTATAGGCGGAGGCGACCGCTATAAGCGTGCGTCTTTGTGCCGCTCTAAGGATTTTGAGATCCTTTCTCGTACAAAGGTCTGCCCACCCCGACGCGCCATAGGCGACTACCGGCACGAAGACTCCTTTGTAGATGGTTTTAAGAGCTTTGTGTCTAAGACCCCATCCTGCTCCCGCCATCTTCCCCAATTTCCCGAATATCGTCGCGGTCTTGCTTCTAAGGTATTCGCAATGGGTTCTAACACCCATGCCTTTATCAAAGTGGACGCCAAGATATCTAACACTGTCTTTGAACGCAATTCTACTATTCCCGACCCTAATGACCGGGTATCTGTTTCCTAAGCTCGGTTTTTGTTGGGCCCGTCTACGGCGGTCCGGCCTTTCCCCACCCCGCCTACCTACAGGAGCCCCGCGTACCCACCGCGTTTTAAGGAGGATCGCCTCCGTCTTTTTCTCGGACAGCTCCAGTTTGGCCGCCCGGCACCATCGTGTGATGGTGTCGACGACCATTTGGCCCTGTCCCTCGAGTTCCCTACGCGAGTTGCCTTTAATCAGGACCAGAAGATCGTCCGCATAGGCAACGAAGTTGTTCGGGACTATATCCTCGAGGATTCTGAGGAGTCCGTCGAACATGAGGTTCCAGCATGCCGGGCCAAGGACAGAGCCTTGCGGGCATCCCCGAGTGGCGCGCTTGGAAACCTCTTCATCCCCCCACGTAATCTGGACTTTCCTATCGTCGAAGTAGTTCCGGACTACTTCGAATATATTTCGCGGGCACTCCTTGTTCCTAAGGCTATCTAGTACCAGAGGCCACCACACGTTGTCGAAGGCTCCGGATATATCGAAGAGCAGGGCGACGGTGTAAGTCTCCTCGGAGGCGTCTACCATTCGCCGCAGCTCAAAGATCGCGTCATCCGTCGACTTTCCGGAAACGAAGCCGTATTGTCGCGCGGAGATCCTCTCGGGGGTCATCGCTGTCGTTGCGATTCGGCCCTTGAGGATTCTTTCGAAGAGTTTCCCGATCACGGATAGGAGGCAGATTGGCCTGTACGATTTCGGGTCCTTCTCGTCCTTATCCTCCCCTTTCAGGAGAGTTCTCAAGGAACCTACCTTCCAGGCGGAGGGGAAGACGCCCCATTGAAGGCACCCGTTGAAGAGCCTAACTATTTCATCTGGAACGGAAGCAAAGGCGTGTCTCAGAACCACGACCTCGATAAGGTCTGGTCCCGGAGCCTTGTCACATTTGAGGGATCGCACAACCGCCGCGATCTCGCCCTTTGTGAAGGGTGGGGTGTCGGGAGAGTTTGGTGCGATGTTTGCACGGCCTCTGATTTCCCTTTGTTGGGGGGTGTCCTCTGCTTCCAGGTCGTCTGGGACGTGCGTTTGAAGAAGGCTGCTGGCAGTTTCCTTCATGTCAATAGTGGTCGTGCCGTTATGCCGGATCGTGCTGAGCACTTTCTCAATTCGGAGTTTGTTAGCCTGTTGCTTGTAAACGAATCCCCAGGCCTCCGAGTTCCCGTGCGACGTAACGAACGATCTCCAGCTGTCGAGTTTTGCCTTTCGCACCTCCCTGCTATACAGACGCAAAGAAGAGCGATACTGCTGCAGCTTAACGAGGCGTTCGGGCAGGACCCTTTCCTTCTGAAACGCGCGTCTCCGTTTGTACACTCCCTTTTTCAGGTTTGTGAGTGCCTGTGTCCACCACGGATTGGACTTCCTAAAGTGCTTCCTTCTTGGCATGGACTCGGTGCAAGCGTCCGTGAGGACGCTCGTGAGAGTCTCTGCCATATGCTCTACCTCCGCTGCCGACGAGAGTGGGAGTTCCTCAAGCCTCGCAGCCGATAAGTTCCTGAGAGTCGCAGCGAACAGCTCCCAGTCGGCCCTACGAGTGTTGAACCGACCGGAACCGGAGCGCTGGTCATTTCTCGCGGTTCTTGGGGTGCGAAGCCTGATGTCCACGGCATTGTGGTCGCTCGTCGTCCAGTCCTCCCTTACCTTCCATTCCCTGACGAATTGGGACATGGGTGACGTCACAAGGGTAACGTCGATGAAAGACGATCCTCGTGGCGTCCAGTAAGTTGGAGGCTGGCTACTGTCATTCACTATTCGCAGGTCGAACTCCTCGATGAGTCTTTCGAGCCTGCTTCCGCGCTCGTCGGTCCTCTGGGGTCCCCATTGGGACGAGCGCGCATTCGCATCTAACGCCACTAATATTCTCTTCCCCCTCAGAGAACGGAGCACCATAGCGAGGTGTCTGAGGTGATCCTCGATGTCATCTTTCCATTGGAAGTAATGGGAGATGGCGTAGAACGAGGATCCGGGTGCCGTCACTTCCACACATACGCAGTGTGTCGTGCTCAGCTGCG
>CAXFZK010000226.1:0-13858 GCA_964007305.1 Netelia melanura
AAAAGAGATGTAAAAAGTGTAAATCGAGGATCGTTTTATTTATCACGAATGTTTTATCATCGTGGAATTGCAAATTAATTTGTGTCCTCGTCCTTGACTCTAAAACGACTCTCTCGCCTCGTGTGTGTTCACCAATGAGTGTATAGATATATTTATTACACGATGGGCGATCCCATCTCCGTGACAATTAAAAGCCGAATACATTTTCATCGCAATGGCGTCCATTATCGGATTGGGGAATGCGATTCGTTTTTTTTTGTCTCTTCTTGTCTCGATTCTTTCTCTTTTTTTCTTTCATTTCGTACGATCGATTGTCCCGTACGCAAAGGTGCGAGGACGAAGTCTCGTTCTTTCGTTCGTTCGTTCATTCGATCGGTCGCGTGTAACGCATCGCGATCGCCATCGGGGGAAGTGTGTCACAGACTGGTTAAAAGAGAGTGAGAGAGACCGGAGATTTTCGAACGACCACGGAGACGCTCGATGACGCGAGGTTCGATCACTCCCAAGACTATAATGAGAGATCTCGAATCTCGACGATCGTGTATTCAACATTCGTTGCACACCTTTTGCACGAACGACGCTGTTTTCTAACTAAGTTGAGACCGGAGACGGCGCCGTCCTCGTGTGAAATCAACGAGAATTTTAATGATCTTTTTTTCGTCTTCTTTCGTTTTGAATTAAATTTAGCGATTTTTTTTGTGAATTTCTCGGTAGATCGGAACGATTTGTCGTGCGACGTGGTAACTTCCGTTTCGAAAAATCGGCGAAATAATATTTAATTTTCGAAAATCGAATCTTTTGTTTTTTTTTGTTGTCAATTAATTTCATCAAATTTTTCATTAACTCATTGGTAGATGAAACGATTTATCGTGCGACGTGGTAACTCCAGTTTCGAAAAATCGACTAAATAATATTTAATTTTCAAAACTCGAATTTTTAAAATATTTTTGAATCTTTTTATATCGCACAATAATTTATATTTCGCGAGAATGGAGAATCGCGCGGATGACAAATCGAGTCAAATCATAGATCGAGTGCAATCTCGATCGATCGATCGATTCCTCACGATTTTCCATTTTTTTTAGTTCATCTCGTTTTCAATTTCGCACAATTGACTCTGCGAGCGTCGGGCATCGAGCTCGAGCACGTGGCGAGGGAAAAAGGTCAACGACGCTTCTCGATCGTTAGAAAGTTCGATCTCGTCCCATCCTCTTCCTTCCTATCTCTCTCTCTCTCTCTCTTTCCTAATGACGATAATACGTCTCTCTCTCTCTCTCTCTCTCTCTCTCTCTTTCTTTCTCTTTTATTTCCCTTAATGACGTACAAACTTAATCAAACGCGTGCGAGAAGCCACGATCCTCTCCCGCACGCACGAATCTTCGTGTACGGAAAGACACGCGAAAGATACGTGCTCGAAGGAGGGAGAAGCGACAAAACACCCGTCGGCCGAGTGAAAGCACTCGCGGCATGTTGTCGCCGCGCGCGGCGCTCGTGCACAAGTGGAATCCGGAAATTTTTCCCAAAAGCCGACACGCGGAACGGATTAAATCGTCGCGACAATTTACCGATCTTGCCACTCGCCATTTCTTTTTCCAATTTATTTCGTTATTTTTTTCAATTAAAGAAAAAAAAAATTTATTGACAATTTTATTCGCCATAAAAATTTGGCATTTATTCCATCTGTTTATTTATATTTTTTCCTTGCCAGCTTTGTCTAACTTTGCCTGGAAGAAAATTGGAAAATTTGAGAACCAAACGGTAGAAAAAAATGATAAATAATAATAATAATAATAATAATAATAGTGACAAGTGCGTAACACGACGATTCGATAAGTTCCGCATTATCGCGATCCGACGGTACGCGAATCGCTCTATTTTCTGATCTTGCCACTCGCCATTTTTTTCCAATTAATCTTCTTATTTTTTGAATTAAAAAAAATAATAATTCAATTGAATTTAATTCGAGATAAAAATTTCTCATTTATTCCAACTGTTTATTTACATTTTCTTCCTGCCCAGTTTCATCCCGAAGAAGATTGGAAAATTTGTGAATCAAACGGCACGGAAAAAAAAGGCGATAAATAATAATAATAGCGACAGGTGCGTAACGCGACGATTCGATAAATTCCGCATTATCGCGATCCGACGGTACGCGAATCGCTCTATTTTCTGATCTTGCCACTCGCCCTTTTTTTCCAATTAATCTTCTTATTTTTTTAATTAAAAAATAATAATTTAATTGAATTTAATTCGAGATAAAAATGTCTCATTTATTCCAACTGTTTATTTACATTTTGCTCTTGCCACTCGCCATTTTTTTCCAATTAATCTTCTTATTTTTTGAATTAAAAAATAATAATTTACTTGAATTTAATTCCAGATAAAAATGTCTCATTTATTCCAGCTGTTTACATTTTCTTCCTGCCCAGTTTCATCCCGAAGAAGATTGGAAAATTTGAGAATCAAACGGCACGGAAAAAAAAGGCGATAAATAATAATAATAGCGACAGGTGCGTAACGCGACGATTCGATACGTTCCGCGTTATCGCTTTACCGTCGGTATTCGAATTACTCTGTTTTCTGGCCGTGCAACGAAGTCGATGTTGCAAAGGAGGGGATAGACCATAGAGAATTATCGCCGTTGTTCGACAATAACAGTCAACGAACGGAGAAAATGAGAACGACGTTGCGAGAGAGAAAACAAAAAAAAAGGTTCAAAAATAATTTACAAATTTTTCTCCAATTATCTGTTATCATTCAATTTATCACAAGCCGATTAAAAAATATTTCATTCGATCACGTTACAACGAGAACACTCGTCGTGACGAATTTACGTTCGACTCGATACACAGAGATAAAAAAAAAGAAGAAAAAAAAAAGAAAAATTCGACACGCGTATTTTCACTCGAGAAACAATATTTTATCAACGAGCGAATACGAAGAGAGAGAGAGAAGAAAGGAAAACAACAAAGTGTATACGCACGCATAAAATCTTCGAATGAGAAAAAAAAGTGTGAGGGTTGGTGGAAAGAGTGAAAAAAAAAAAAAAAAAAAAAATAGGACGTTGCGAGAATCTTATTTTGTATCTCGTTGTTGTGCGATAGAGAGTTTATAAATTACTCACGTCTTAACGGATGATTAGAGAACACCGCAGGCTCGCGTCGATTCTCGCGAAATTCGCAAAGTTTTTCCAACCACCTCGTCGCTGCAAATTATTTCTTGGCTCACCGAGGATGGATACGTTTTAAAAGAAGAAGAAAAAAAAAAACGAAAAACACCCCGCGTTATCTTCTTTTTGTTTCGTATCGTATTGTACTCTCGTATTCGTGTCGACACAAGAAAAAAAAAAGCGAACCAAAACGAATAAAAAAAAAAAAAAGTAAAAACAGCGATACGATTCGGTCTTGTCGAACAAGGCGCGATCGTCCTCCTCGTTTTATTATTCTCGTTCGTTTCGGCGCGCGAGCCCAGCTCGTCACGAGCTCGCGGTGACCCTCGGTCGTTTCTTTAAGAAAGAAGAGATGAAGAAGAAGAAGAAGAAGAAAAAACAACGCTCGCGGCACTCGTTTTTGTTTCAACGATATTAATCTTCTCTATTATCCCGTAGAATTGTTTTTTGTTTTTTGTTTATATTTTCTTTAAATCGTTATAGGAGAGGGGTTGAAAGATTAAAAAAATTAAAAAATCGAGAGAAGAAAAATCCGGGGATGAAAATGAAATTGTAATCGTTTATATTGCCGCTCGGTTTTCTTGAATTATTGTTAAACCGTATTGAGTGTGTGTGTGTGTGTGTGTGTGTGTGCTTGAGTTTGCACTTTGTAAACGGGGAAAGGGGAGAGTGAGGGCGCGGAGAGACACTCGAACTGAACAACGTCCGACCGGTTCGGGGGTTCGGAGACAACTGAACTCCCAACGGACTTTGGATCGGTTCTCTCTCGACCGAGTTGTGTGTTCGCCGGGTACGAGAGGTGCGTACTGGTTTTGCTGCTAGGCTCTCTCGGTTTTGCTTCGTTCGCTTCGCGCCCCGCGATCGTTTACTCGAGACGACGCGCGACTCTACTCGCCCGCATCGGTTGGTAGCAACGCGCGGCGCAGGCCTTCCACTCTCGTCGTGTACCGTATCGTAAGCCGTAAGTGACTTTCGTGTACGAGAGACCAACCAGAGATCCCCCGAGAGTAACCGTCGCTCGCGGTATACGACACACTCGTTGCCGACGGGCTCGACGTTCTTACGACGCGACCGTAACGCACAAAGAGTATCGACGCTCTCCCCACTCTCCTTTAACGATTTTTTATCTTCGCGTTTTTGCTGGGGCTGCTGGTACTGATAATGGGATCATCCGAGACCACGGATTTTTTTTTTTCTCAGATTGAGACTAGAACGATTTTTATCTCGTTCAGGAAAAATAATCGAAATTTTGATAAATCTGTTAATTCGTTAGCGGATAAAAAAATTGTTTTGGGAATTTGGAAAGCGCGACGGGCTTGTACGAGGTCACGGTTTTTTTTTCTGGAATCGAGATTAGAACGAGTTTTATCTCGTTCAGGAAAAATAATCGAAATTTTGATAAATCTGTTAATTTGTTAGCGGATAAAAAAATTGTTTTGGGAATTTGGAAAGCGCGACGGGCTTGTACGAGGTCACGGTTTTTTTTTCTGGAATCGAGACTAGAGCGATTTTCATCTCATTCAGGAAAAATAATTCAAATTTTGATAAATCTGTTAATTTGTTAGCGGGTAAAGAAATTGTTTTGGGAATTTATGAATCACGTGTGACGATTTCATTGTCGATGGGCTCGACGTTGTTACAACGATCGTAACGCATACAAAGAGTATCGACGTTCTCCCACTCTCCTTTAACGATTTTTTATCTTCTCTTTTTCGCTGCTGGTATTACTGATAATGGGCTCGTACGAGACCACGGTTTATTTTCTCAAATCGAGACTAGAACGATTTTCATCTCATTCAGGAAAAATAATAAAAATTTTGATAAATCTGTTAATTTGTTAGTGGATAAAAAAATTATTTTGGCAATGTATAAAGCGCGACGGGCTTGTACGAGACCACGGTTTTTTTCTGTAATCGAGACTAGAACGATTTTTATCTCATTCAGGAAAAATAATCGAAATTTTGATAAATCTGTTAATTTGTTAGCGGATAAAAAAATTGTTTTGGCCATGTACAAAGCGCGACGGGCTTGTACGAGACCACGGTTTTTTTTCTGTAATCGAGACTAGAACGATTTTTATCTCATTCAGGAAAAATAATCGAAATTTTGATAAATCTGTTAATTTGTTAGCGGATAAAAAAATTGTTTTGGCAATGTACAAAGCGCGACGGGCTTGTACGAGACCATGGTTTTTTTCAAACTTAGAGTAGAACAATTTTCATCCCATTAAAAAAAAATAATCAAACTTTTGATAAATCTGTTAACGTATCATCGAATACAAAAATTGCTTTAGGAATTTATGAATCACGTGCGACGATCTTTTTTCCTTCCTAAAAATGAAAACAAAGAAGGAATTGAAGTTTATCGCGATAAAAGTCAAACTCGAAGGCCAAATGAGGTCAAATATTTGAACAGACGGAAGAAACAATTATTTCGTTGGTAAGATATGATCGTCGAGACGACGATGTAACGAAGTAATGACGTCGCAGGCGCCACCCTAATTTCCAATTTTTTCTACCGTTTAGATCGAACGATGCGAACCGGTATAATCACAAAATACACGTTTAAATTAATTCCTTCCATCATTTTTCGTGCTCTCGCATCGTTGGTTCAACGACGCGAAACGCAACGACTGTTTTACATTATACACACGTATGCGTCCTCGTTCGTACGCTTTGATACGAGAGCGATAAGGAATCTCGTATCGAATAAATTATCCGATTGGATGATCTCGATGAAACCGCGAGAAAATGTGAAACGATAGGCAAGCGACAATGTCATTTGCTTCGCTCGAGCAGAAGCGAAGTTTCGTCGATGACGCGACGAGTTTTGTATTCGTTGTTTTAAAAATGGGGACGTCGATCGTGACGATTCGATTTTATGCAGATCGACAGTTTGGTCTTGCGTCGTGTTTTTTTTTTTTTTGTCAATCGAATATCGTTATGGTGACATTGTCCTTGATAACGACGAAGGAAAACAATCGTGACGTGATGTCGAGAGGTAACGTCGCGTTAAGCGTACTCGTCAAACGTTGAACAAAATTGCGCAAACTTATAACGAATTGACGAAAAGATGTAACATAAATTGTAGAGGAAAAGAAATATGCGAAAGCAAAAAGATTCTTCGCGTAACGACGAACCGGAAGTGGGAAAGATTTTGATATTTGCGTATCTGTTCTTTTTGCAACATATTCGACGCATCGTGACGCGAAAACTCGATCGTCATCGATGCGCGACGCGTCGATGATAAATCGCCCTTCGCGTCTTTCACGGTTTTCTTAATTAAAACAAATGAAAACAGGCAAAGATTCCAACCGATCAAAATCGTCATCGTTAAATCGCCCCACGATTAATCTCCTATTTTTTTTGTTTATAACTAAACAAAATTTCGTACAAAATGTTTTATGATAAAATGAAAATCCTAACAATTAAAAAAAAATGAGTTACTCACTTAATCAATTTAATTAAATTAGCTAATAACTTATTAGAAAGATATTTACCAATTGGCAAAAGAAAATTGAATCTCCTTTCGTTTCCAACCTTCGTTCTTCACCGATCCTTTTTATTTTATCGCTTAGCTATTTTCCACTTTGAAAAAAAATTGAAATTTCACGCGGTTCGAATAATCAAAATCCCAATGGCGGTGAATTCCCGCGAGGGTTCCAATTATCGTTATTACCGGTTACGTTTTTTGAATTATTATTATCATTGCTATTATTATGCAAGCCGAATGATAAATGAGGTGAGGAGCGTATCGCGTCCGTAAGAAGACTCTCGTCGATCGTTCGTGTGCCACAGTACTTGAGGAGAATCTCGTCAGTGACGTCAGACAGCGATTTGCTCGGATCTTCGTTATTTACTGCGTTGGCTGGGAATCGAGAGCGAGAGATTCGATGAGTGGTTGACGAGGAGGGTGCAACGGAGAGACTGTTGTACTCGTTTCCTCGCTCGATAATGAGTTCCCTCCTCCTTCCCTCTTCGACTTCACCCCCTACCCTTTATTCCGAACGTTCGTCAAGCTATAAATTCTTTGTTCGCACGATTCGCCTCTCGCGATCCTCGTGGGTTTTCCCGAAAGGAAAGAGACAGTAGCTTGCTTCCCCCTCCATCCTCGCTTCGCTGCAACCCTTTGGCTAATCAGGATTTGGTTTTAGCTATAAATTATTTGTTCACGCCATTCTCCTCTCGCGATCCTCGTGGGATTTCCCGAAAGGAAAGAGACAGTAGCTTGCTCCCCCCTCCATCCTCGCTGCGCTGCAACCCTTTGGCTAATCAGGATTTGGTTTTTTAAAATTGTTTTCTTCTTCTTGTTTTCATTCCTCCTTTGTTTTCCATCTCGTATAAAACGCGTCATAATTCCTGGGAGACTGAGACACTGATTGTGAATCACGAGATCAAACAGAAATTTAATAATCGTGAGGGAGATATCGCGATAATCAACGTTATCAGCATCGTCGCGGCGTGTAATCGCGAATTTTGAATACTTTTGATAAACCCTCTTACTACCGAGGATGGCAATTTTTCTCATTAAGGTTGTAACAGTCCGGGGAATTAATAAACAGGTAAAAGAAAAGAGAGAAAGAAAATAAGATTGGTAATCGAGATATTTGCGAAATCGCGGTGGAATAAAAAAAAAGAAGATCGAATCTTTAATTAAAACAAAAACATAAATAATAAATAATTACATACAAAATGAGGGAATTCTTAAAAATCGTATTTTCATTTTCTTACATAAATACTGTTCCAGGTGTTTATGGCACGCGTAAAGAACGTACAATATTTTATCGTAATTGAGATAATTGGGAATAATTTTTTTCGTCGTATTCTTTTTTGTTTTCGCGAATCGTATAAACTCGCCATCAGGATTGGCGTAACTGCGATAAAAAATAAAAAAAAAAAAAAAAAAAAAAAAAGGTGGTATATTATGCGATTCCGGAAAATCCGTGGGAGGCGAAAGAGAGAAAGAGAGAAAGACAGAGAGAACGAGAAGAGACTGTGATAACGGTATACCGGTTTCTTTTTTATCCTTCGCGATAATCGAAGAGGAGAAATAAAGGGTGCGGGGGGAATGGAAGGAGGAGGAGGAGGAGGGGGAGGGGGAAAGAAGACGAGAAAGATCGTTTCGATCGTTCTTCCCTCTCTCTTTCCCTCGGCATTCGTACAAGGTCACGGATATCAAGGTAACGTCACTCCCTCGGTTCGGACGTTCCAGTTTTCGAATATACCGATGATTCTCGATGAGGAGACGCGGAGGACGCGGTCGACGCCCCGTTATATTTTCTCCCTCCCGCGCAAGAGACGGACCAAGAGGCGAACGCGACCTGAGATTCCTCGAGTTCCAAGGAAGAACAGCGTTACCGAAGAGAAATCCTGATAAAAAAAAATATAAAAATTACTAACGATATGAAATTACGATTCTCGTTATCTCTATATCCTCCTCCTTCTCCCTCTAGGAGAAATATTTTGCTCACAGTGCGAAATACGAACGTCTTTTATTTCAACGTCGTTGATTGAATTACAATTCGTCGGGAGTTTAAGATGAGAAATATCGCCGACCGACGGAACGAAGAAGCCAGGTCGCGTTTCGAATTAACGCGAGAAGGAAGAGCAAAGAAATCATCTTCCCTTGAACTAATTTCTTCTTTTTTTTTCTTACTGTTTTTCTTCAAATTCCATCGCGACGAGGTCGCGTCTAATTCGAAATTTCCACGAGTTTACGGTCCTATCTCAAGGTACGTTATCAGCTCGTCAACGTTGTAACAAAGTCGCAGCGACGACGAGACGCGTCTTTCCTCCTGTCTTGCCACCTTGATCTTTCTCGATCCTAGTTTTTTTCGTATTTTTACAAATTTTTTTTTTTTGTCCGATCGTTTAATTTGATCTTTTCCTTCTTCTTCTTGGCTTTTTGTTTGTTTCGTTTCTTCAATATCGTTAATCGAGAGATAACGAATCGACAAAAATATCGCTATTATGCGAGTATGCTGCGATAGCATACGAGTTCGCCTCTCTCGCCCGTGGTTTTCCTTCGAGAAATTAAATATCCGGTTAGCGTCTGCTTGTCTGTCGCGCTTTATTGAAGCGCGTTGTCCCGTCTCGATTGAACTGGATTAAAGTCACCGACCACATATACTCGTACGTATATTTATAATGGTGTAACGTCTACAACGCGAAGAACAAGAAGGAACGAGAGAATAAAAGACGCGATACTTCGCGTCGGTACGAGAAGCGAGCGAAAGGCGTGCGCGCGAATTAGCGAACGAGACAATTTTTTAATAGCGCGAAAGCGAAACGAGAGAAATGTATTCGGATTCGTCCGGTGTTATCCGGTAAGATCCTCGAAATTTCCGCATCTAATAATCGCTTCTGTAACAATGAGAAGTAAACAAAAAGAAGAACCTTCTTTCCTAAGTTTTTCCAATTATTGGCGATTGGAATTTTTCACTCGGGATTATAAAATATACAATTCTTGTATAAAAATTATCGAGTTAAACGGGGTAATTGGTTCAATGTCGCGAAGCCATGGTCGCGAGAGTTTTGTGTTTGCGCCTCGTTACAATTTTTTTTTTGTTACGTTCTCGTTTTGTCTGTTGTTATTTTTTGAATTTTTTTTTCTCCACGTGTCTTGTCATTTTTGAGGGCAAAATTCGTGATGCTCGCGGGCAAAAGCGCGAGACGAAACGCTGTCGTTCGTCGTCAACAGAGCCGTATAACACATCAGCTAACTCTCTCGGCTCGTACCATTGTCGAGATACGACGGGATATTTTTTTTTTCCTTTTTTTTTCTTCTTTTTTACATTTCTGTTTTCACGAGATTCGCCCGGGAGTTATTTATTACGTTTCACGGGATCGCGACGACGTGCCTCGGGGACTTGATACAACGAGACGCGTGACGAGGATCATGAGAATTAAATCGAGAAAAAGAAAATGTATTATACAAAAAATAAAATTGATAATTACAAAAAAAAAATTAATTGTTTTTACAATAGAGAGATTTGCTCTTTTTTTTAGGTATTCCGATCATTCGACAAACATTTTGACGGATCGAAACGTATTCGTACGTTATTACTCATTTCCCTATGATCCAATGTGCGATAAAAGAAAAGGAAAAAAAAAAAATTGTACCATATACTAGTTGTCGCGACTCATCATTGTTTGTCGAGCAAATATTATTCGTATTCCCTTCGCTGTGTATAAACGAACTGTTTTTCGTATTCACAAATTATTTTTTTTTTTATACGGGATTTTCCGTCATGATCCAAACTTATGCAATGGCGAGGAAAATATAATAATGATGGTAATAACAACAATACTAACAATAACAATGATATAAGACAATATAGAATAATATATTATAATATAATAAAATATAATATAATATATAATAATATAATATATATATACACCAGTTTTATTTGCATAAGCTTTTATAATAATATAATATAATATATTATAATATAATAAAATATAATATAATATATAATAATATAATATAATATATTATAATATAATAAAATATAATATAATAAAATATATTATAATATAATAAAATATAATATATTATAATATAATAAAATGTAATATAATATATAATAATATAATATATAATAATATAATATATTATAATATAATAAAATATAATATAATGTATTATAACATAACAAAATATAATATAATAAAATATAATGTATAATATAATATAATATGATATAATATAATATAATAATAATATAATAAAAATAACAATAATAATAAGCAGACCAAAAAATCCCAAAAAAAAAAAAGAAAAAAAAGCGACGAACACGTGTTCGGTTAACGTAAGTGCACGTAAATCGTCCATCGTCGCGTCAAATGATCAAATATTTGATAGGCAGGTAGCGGGGCATTAGCCATGTCTGATATGGCGACGACTACCACTCCACGCGGCTCTTCTTTTTCTTTTCTTTTCTTTTCCCTCTCACTCTCTCTCTCTCTCTCTCTTTCTCGACGCGCGTCTAAGTCCCCCGGCTTATTATCGCGATGGCGTTAACCCTACTGCTAACGAGACTCGCACGCGCCACCTCGTCGTCACAGCCTCTTGTATGCACGCCTTATCGAAAGATCTAGCCGATTGTCTCAACGTAATTTTTCATACTTTTATGAACAAACCGGGATTTTATCTTTTTCTTTTTTTTTTTTTTCGAGAAAAAAATGTTTTTTCGACAAATTCCAGCCATTTTTTAAAAATCTTATCTCGTTAATTTTCTGTCGTGCGAATTTTTTCGAATAACGTCGACGCGATTCTTTGTCGTCTCTCGTGGTTTACGAATATCGTAGGAAGTCGTATATTTCGTCAGACAGGTGTTCAGCATCGCGTTGCATAATAATTCATTCGTATCCGCGATATTAAATCCGGATGACGAGAACCGCGTGGCGCGACCCACGGAATATGCGAAACGAGATCGACGTAGGAAGTTGTTCGCATTTTTTTGTTTTTTCATTTTTCGCCCTAAGAATAACAAAATAACGAAAATAAAGCAACGTGACACCGAAGAGTAATTCGTAATCACGAGTGTTACGGAAGGTTAACAAAGGAGACACGACATTTCCTGTGACGTTGTACAAAAATTTGGGAAAAGAGAAAAACAAAAATGTGTTCATACTCGTATAAACATTGAGAGCGAGACGAGAGATCGTAAATTTTGTTTCAATCTAGATAAAATATTCCATAATGTAGAAAAGTCACTAATTGTAAGAGTCACGAGAAGTATGGAAAAATTCAATACAACACGTGGGTTGATGAATCAAATTTCCAATGTCCACAGGTGTTCCGACAGAGCTTGGAGCTATGATTCGTCTGGGAAATACGATGGCACGCTTCCAGGATCGATGACTCGATATTTGACGAATTACGAAATAATGTTTCAACGTTTTTGCTAAGTTGTTTTGAGTGAGAAGGTCGGTGGACAATTTTAATTCGCCGCTGTGTGCAAATTTATTTTGCAAATTTGCGGAAGAGATAAGGTTCCATGCGACTAGTCGAGCAATCTCTTCCTCTTTATAAACATTTATAAATATATCTATATATATAATTATAATAAATGCATTTTTTACAGCCTATACAAATTTCGTTGTCTTATTTTATGAATCACAAAGGTCCAGCAAGCGATGACGATTTTTACCGTTATGCTTGCACGATCAATTATACCCTGGCTAATTAAATTTTTCGCTTTTGACAACAGTGCCATTATCCTGAGACCTCTTGTACAATCCTTCTCCAGCGAAAATGCGAAAATTAACAAAGCTTTGTGAGTACCAAAAAATAGGTCGAATCCATTTCAACACGTTTTTATCATTGTTTTAACGTTTTAAGGTAGTTCTATCGTTTTATCGTTTTCTTAAGATTTTGTTGAAAATTTGGATATATCTTCTTTGATGTCATATGTACGTGTGTGTAATAATTTTTGGAAGGTTTTACCACGCGGAAGTTGAGATATTTATTGGTGAAAATCAGAATTTTCGGTAGTTTCTCATAAGAGCGCGTGTTAAAAGTTGCATTTTCATTCATAAATATCTTGGCTTCTACCCGGTGAAGCGTTCTAAAACTTGGCATACATTTCTATACAACATCAAAGAAGCTTTATTTAGTTTTTCAAAAAAATCTAAACAAAAGAATTTTCACAATTTTTGTAATTATTCAGCAAGTACAAATTACCTTGGATGACCTTGAATTTGGAGTATGTTGTTCTTTAGTCAAATTGCAACAATTTTTCTTTATTAACTCGAGCCCTCAAACCATTTCGTATGTGAGAAAAACGGGAAAATAGTTTTTCGATTTTAATGTCACGATAGAACTACCTTATCACTAGATTTACCAAACCAGTCATTTTGACTGGTCGTGCAATTTTTAATTAAAAATTCCTACTGCATGTAACATTTGTTTTCTGAAATGACGTTATGACTTCTGTAGCTGTAAGTAGAAAATATATTTAATGAACTCAATACAACTTTATATATATTTGTAACAAATATATTTAGATAGAAATAGATATATGCAAATAGCTGGTAAATCTAGTGTAAAGATTGCTTTAGACTTTGAGACACGGATCGTCACGTATCGGCAACGAAACGTACCGGCACTGGGACGACAATTTTACGCATATGTTCAGATTGCACCAACAGGCATCCATTGTAAACCAGCAAAATGTTTGCAAGAGCGCCCAGCTGGAGTCACTCTCCAGCAGTTACTCCATATATGTATTAGGTTTAACCCTTTAAGCTCTAAGGACGCATATATGCATCAGCCTATGCGTCTGCGGACCACATAAGCTTGAAAGTACTCAGGTTTCAAAGGTTTAAGGACTTATGTTTAAATTCTCTACTTATATTTGAAAATCTTTACACACTGTACATTAGTACTTGTGTTTACAGTATTTGCCCCATAATAGCTTGGGCATAATAAAGTCTATCTATCTATCTATCTCCTTTACGTTGCCGGAACGTTCGAGTCCTTCCTGCCCAGTTCGTTGATACACTCCCATTGAAATCCAGGCTACCAAGTTTTGCCATCCCGGTGCAGATACGGTGCCGTATAATCCGAAGCAATCTGTTGTTTTTATCGTAGTCCAAAAAATTCCTGAAACACGATAAAAAAAGTAAGTAAATAAATTGTTAATATCGAACTCTCGTTACGTTGAACAGATCGGTTCTCGAT
>CAXFZK010000228.1:7500-30000 GCA_964007305.1 Netelia melanura
ACTCAAACGACAGATACAGAAATCGCTCAAACGACAGATATTCAAACGACAGGTACAGAAATAACTCTAACGACAGATACAGAAATCGTTCAAACGACAGATACTCAAACGACAGATCCAGAAATTATTCAAACGACAGACACAGAGATTACTCGAACGACAGACATACCAATTATTCAAACAGAAGTAATTCGAACGACAGACACAAAAACTACTCCCGAGATAAACACAGAGACAATTCCCAAAATCGATACAGAAACAACTCATTTGACCAACACCAAAACGAATATCAAGAACGACCTAATACGGACTCAAATGCCGAGCAACGAAATTCTCAAAATAATTCACCCGGTAGAAATACCCCGACAAAATCAAGAACGAACAGCACAGAACACATTGATACACTTTTCGAAAAAGTAGACCTAAAAAACTAAGACAACGTCTCGCGGAAAAGTGCGACACGAGACCCATCACTAGAGCGCTAAAAACATTCAACAACAATCCTCAAACCAATAACGCATCAATTCATACAACCAACGTATCCAAAAATAACACAGAACGACTACAAAACCTTAAATCATTGCTTCATTTAGACCACCTCAATAACGAAGAGAAAGAACATATTTTTCAACTAGTTTCTGAATACCCAAAACTCTTTTTCCTACCCAACGACGAACTTGGTCACACAACAATAACACAACATAAAATTCCCACGACAGACAACAAACCTATCAACACAAAACAATACCGATTTCCACCTGTACACAAAAAAGAGATCCAAACGCAAGTCAATAATTTATTGGAGAAAAACATCATCCAACCTTCCCTCTCACCCTATAACTCACCAGTTTGGGTCGTACCCAAAAAGGTAGACTCACAGGGCAAAAAGAGATGGCGAATGGTTATCGATTTTCGCAAATTAAACGCGGAAACAATATCCGATGCTTATCCATTACCGAGTATCGTAGATATTCTGGACCAATTGGGCAAAGCGCGATACTTCTCGATTTTTGACTTAGCGTCCGGCTTCCATCAAATCGAAATGGATCCCGACCACAAACAAAAAACCGCATTTTCAACGGCAAACGGACATTTTGAGTTCAACCGTATGCCATTTGGGTTGAAAAATGCGCCCGCAACATTCCAACGATTGATGGATGTCGTATTATCAGGACTCCAGGGTAACGACCTGTTCGTATACCTGGACGACATTGTTATTTACGCTAACACTCTCGAGGAACATGCGACAAAATTTCGGCGATTAGCGAAACGCCTAACCGAAGCAGGTTTAACCTTGCAAACTGATAAATGTCAATTTTTGCGAACAGAAGTCACATATTTAGGACACACAATTACGGAAGAAGGCGTAAAACCCAACAACACAATAGTAAAATCCATAACAGAATTCACACCACCAACTGATAAAAAAAAAACCATAAAACAATTCACAGCACTTGCAGGTTATTATAGACGTTTCATTAGAGACTTCGCAAAGATCGCAGCACCACTAACAAAACAATTGGAAAAAGATGTGAAATTCCAATGGACAGACGAATGCCAAAAAGCATTCGAATTACTCAAAAACAAAATTATAGAACGTCCAATTTTGCGTTATCCCGATTTTGAAAAACCATTCACACTTACCACAGACGCTTCAGACTACGCCATAGGCGCAGTCCTAAGTCAGGAATATAATAAATTCAACCACCCCGTAGCATTCTATTCAAAAACACTCTCGAAACCACAACAAGCGTACGACACAATGAGAAAAGAATTGTTAGCAGTAGTCTTCGCAGTAGAACATTTTCGCCCGTATCTATACGGTAGACAATTCACATTGATTACAGATAATAGAGCTTTAACATATTTAAATAACAAATCCGACTTGCCACAGCAGCTTCAGTGCTGGCAAATGACCCTCAACGATTACGATTTTAAAATACAACACCAACCCGGAAAATTAAACCACGTCGCAGATGCACTATCCAGAAACCCCATTGCCGTCATGCCTATCAGACAAAGAGACACTTCTTCAACAGAAGAAAACACCTCAAAAAGACCGAAACACTCACACCAGCCAAACACACGACAACGCTCTGATTCAGACGAAGAATCAGGCAACCCAACACCCAAAAAGAAACAACAAGACGGACAGAAAACAGAAAGTGAAAACGAACATGAAAACAACACACAATCTAAATCAGACCCAAAAATCGACGACGAATCTCCACAAACAGAAGAGGAAACAAATATAGGAAAAGATAGCACAGACGTCATCACAGAAACAGAAGCAACGGAGGAGGAACTCACAAAAAATATAACGACCCGGAAACGCACAAGGAACAATATGAAAAAGGAAGCAAAGACGAAAAACAGGCGCAAACGACCAAGGACACGAGATGAAGCAACAACGGAAAAATATAACAAAAACAAGAAAAAGATTAACAAATTGAATGAAGAGAATGAAGAACAAAATGCACAACGGCAAGTGCAGCCGAACCCTAACGAGGAAAACATTAATGAATCAAATGAAGAAAATGAAGAACGAAACGCACAAGCGCAGATGCAACCGAACTTAAACAAGAAAAAGATTAATGAATCAAACGAAGAAAATAAGGAACGAAATGCACAGACGCAAGCGCAACCGAACTTCACCAGCGAAGAAATTAACGCCTCAAAGGAAGAGAATCGACAGCGAAATGCACAGCCGCAAGTGCAGCCGAATTTTAGATCACCATCACCACCACGAATGCCCATAAAGAAGCCAAAACGTATCACGAACATAGGACCATACTCACCGGAAATGACACCCGAATACTTCGATTCGTTAGCAGAGTCACCTTCAAATAACAACGACGAAGTAAATCTATCTCCTGAAGGAAATATCGGAAATAACATCAACCTTCCAGTAGAAGTACCACAGTTGCACAACACACAAGCAACAATCGAGCCAACATTTCGATCACCACCCGAAAATGTTGAACGAGTCACGAGGCAAACCTCTACACAAGCAGAGCCAAACAGCAATTCATCAAAAACAATATCAGACGAAAATAGCTCAAGTGGAAACAATGTAACAGAGGCCGACAGTGATACTCCATTTGTACCATCACAGTACTACAGAAAGAAAATGACACACAGAGAATCTCGCCCCGCAACTAGAAGGACAGAAATAACGGAAGATGTAACAAACAAAAACAAAATTGTCACCACACAGAAAAATATCTTAGCACAAAAAGACAATATCGCATACTTCCTATCAGCAGACTGTACAATGAATACGATGATATCAGAAATTTTACAGGAAAAAGGCAGAATCAACCAACAATCACTTTTGGACTGTAACCCCCAAATTGGCGACATTCTAATTACTCGCCGAGGAATCACTTGCTATTTCACAATCATCTGTAAACAGAAATCGACAGATCCACTGTCCATCACAGAACTTCGAAATTGCTTAAAAACACTATTCGAAGTATTCAAGAAATTACAGCTAGAGACATGTACAATCCCAAAGGACCCTAAAATTCTAAATCCGTTCGTTTGGGAATACATCAAATCATTCGTACGAGAAAAATCAACGAATTCACGCACAAACATTACATTATGCAATGGTCTACTGTCAGTACCTCCACAACCACGCAGGAAAGATATTATCCAAGAGTTTCACAGCTCAACAATCGGTGGACATAACGGACTATCGAAAACATATAATCGAATCCTATCACAATACTACTGGAAAAACCTCAAAAACGACATTCGAGAATTCATCAAATACTGTTTCGATTGTCAAAAGAACAAACTGGTACGAGTGAAAGATAAAGCACCCATGATCATCACCGACTCTCCAGCAGAACCGTTCGACAAGGTCGCAATCGATATCGTAGGACCCTTACCAAAAACCACACAGGGACACGAATATATCTTGACCATTTTAGACCTCTTCAGTAAATTCACCATAGCAGTTCCATTAAAACATCAAACTTCTACGGATATCGCTAAAGCACTTACTACAGCTTTAATAACAACATTTGGTGCTCCTCGAGCGATACTGTCCGACCAAGGAAGAAACTTTATGTCTGACACATTCAAACAATTCGCTGAACTCTTTCAAATTCGACAATACAAAACAACAGCGTACCATCCTCAATCAAATGGCGCATTAGAACGATATCATCACAGCCTCACTGAATTCCTAAAACATTTCACTGACGACAATCGCAATTGGGACGAACTCCTTACACTCGCAACATTCTCTCACAACACAAGCACACACGAAAGCAGCGGATTCACACCATACGAACTCGTCTTCGGAAGAACAGCCCGTACACCTTCAGAATTTCCACCTCCAGAAACAACAATAACATACGACGACTACATGACAAACCTCACGAACAACTTAAAAAAGACACGACAAGTCGCATGGGAAAAACAAATCAAATTTAAAGAAAGAACAAAACGATATTACGATAAAAGAGTAATAGAACCGAAATATGAAAAAGGACAACTAGTATTCCTCATAAAGGAACCAAGAAAAGGAAAACTCGATCCCCATTATGTAGGACCATTTAAAATCTTAGAAGTATTAGATAAACATAATGTTAAGTTAGAAATTAAGGACGATAAAACGAAAATAGTACACATAGACAAAATAAAAATGGCACACGTTACAGATGCCACTCACACGCCTTAAGCGGTAACCCCTTAATAAGAGTTACACAACTCGCACAAAACCCAGGCACGTTTTGCCTTCATCAAATCAGCATTCAGTAATACAGCAATCTCGGAAAACTACGAAAAATATTTTAAGCTTGAAACCTTAGCAAATTGTAAAATCACAATGTCGTACTACGTATGCAACTAGGTCAACCCCGTCCAACAGATAGATCAAAATACCCAATGCGAGACTCAACTCTTGTCAAACCCTCAATTTAAGAATCTAGCAGAATGCGACATTCGGCTAAAAACTCTCCGCCACACCTATTGGTCCAGGATCCCAGATACAAACACATGGCTCTTTGCAGCACCAGAATCAGAAAACCTTTACATTAACTGCGATAACCATCAGGCATCTATTCACACAATCAAAAGTATTGGCATCTTAAATATCAGCCCGCCATGCCAAGCAAAAACCCGTACGACTCAACTGACATCGTCCATCGACATAACATCCTCGACACAGACAAATTTCTCTACAACCCTAGTACTGAACATAACAAAAATAACAGAAAACTCAATCCAGAACGACGTACACCCACTAAATATCAGTGCAATCCTCCTAGAAACAGAACAATTTATACACTCCTTAGAATCAGATGCAATAAATAACGATTTAACAAAAACCAAATAGCATTAAAAACAGTTATGAACATAACCAAACTACACACCTAACCATATATTATTAACCAAATATATCTAATCATATAATCATATATATTTAATCATATATACCTATAATTCCTTTACCTTATCTTTCTTTTTACAATAAACTTTAATTATACCTAAAACTTTATTCATTCAACCCACAAACCAACACCCACATAAACCAACCAACCAATCCTAGATAACATACCTCTTCTACTAACCAACAAGCTAATAAAAGATTTAGAATGTTCTAGCAGCCTCACCACGACGAACAATAATAACAAAAAGGAAACAAATAATAATCAAGACCAAACACAAAATACACAAGCTAGACCAAATATAAGCCAATAACCAGGACGAATAATCAAGGACATATTCAAAATAAAACACATAACCAAGGCAAAACATAAAATACACCATTCAAAAAAAAAAAAAAAAAAAAAATTCAAACGAAACAAGGATCAATCAACCAAACGGCAAATAACCACTTCATACACTTATACGTCATACATATAACCACACAAACCTACCCTCTCACCGTAATAAACCACCACCCACTAACCCAGAGAATAATGCATCTTTATAAGTTACAGATAAAAAACAGCAATTTCTACAGGAACCTTTACGGAAATCAACAGAACGACCAATATAAAAACAAGGAGATACAACCACACACGCAAACACCACAAACTATTTAAAAAACAAATTATATAAAATCGCACACTCAAATCAAAATTCTTTTTGTAAACAAACTACTTAAAATTATATAGAAGCACATAACACAAACAAAATTTTGTAAAACGGATGCAGGAGCATCCATTCTTTTCCCAAGAAGGGGAGTGTAACGGTCCCACATTCTATTCCCACTGTTCTCACCTACTCCTAATCTCTTTTCTCGCTAACTCCCAACTTCGCTGACTCCACAGTCCCACGGTCCCTTATCACCCTCACACGACATCCCCTCCACTCCTAAACTCTTTCTTTCAAACCCTTTCTCCCAGCATCTTCCATCATCTAAATCAGTTCTCCTCCGACTTCCTAACCAGCTAGACCTTTCCTCCATTCAATAAATCACCTATCTTTTACACCGCAAACAAGCGTATAATTATTACATCATTACCGCTCAGCACCGTCACAATTTTATTTATTTTATTTATTTTATTTATTTTATTTATTTTATTTATTTTATTTATTTTATTTATTTTATTTATTTTATTTATTTTATTTATTTTATTTATTTTATTTATTTTATTTATTTTATTTATTTTATTTATTTTATTTATTTTATTTATTTTATTTATTTTATTTATTTTATTTATTTTATTTATTTTATTTATTTTATTTATTTTATTTATTTTATTTATTTTATTTATTTTATTTATTTTATTTATTTTATTTATTTTATTTATTTTATTTATTTTATTTATTTTATTTATTTTATTTATTTTATTTATTTTATTTATTTTATTTATTTTATTTATTTTATTTATTTTATTTATTTTATTTATTTTATTTATTTTATTTATTTTATTTATTTTATTTATTTTATTTATTTTATTTATTTTATTTATTTTATTTATTTTATTTATTTTATTTATTTTATTTATTTTATTTATTTTATTTATTTTATTTATTTTATTTATTTTATTTATTTTATTTATTTTATTTATTTTATTTATTTTATTTATTTTATTTATTTTATTTATTTTATTTATTTTATTTATTTTATTTATTTTATTTATTTTATTTATTTTATTTATTTTATTTATTTTATTTATTTTATTTATTTTATTTATTTTATTTATTTTATTTATTTTATTTATTTTATTTATTTTATTTATTTTATTTATTTTATTTATTTTATTTATTTTATTTATTTTATTTATTTTATTTATTTTATTTATTTTATTATTTTATTTATTTTATTTATTTTATTTATTTTATTTATTTTATTTATTTTATTTATTTTATTTATTTTATTTATTTTATTTATTTTATTTATTTTATTTATTTTATTTATTTTATTTATTTTATTTATTTTATTTATTTTATTTATTTTATTTATTTTATTTATTTTATTTATTTTATTTATTTTATTTATTTTATTTATTTTATTTATTTTATTTATTTTATTTATTTTATTTATTTTATTTATTTTATTTATTTTATTTATTTTATTTATTTTATTTATTTTATTTATTTTATTTATTTTATTTATTTTATTTATTTTATTTATTTTATTTATTTTATTTATTTTATTTATTTTATTTATTTTATTTATTTTATTTATTTTATTTATTTTATTTATTTTATTTATTTTATTTATTTTATTTATTTTATTTATTTTATTTATTTTATTTATTTTATTTATTTTATTTATTTTATTTATTTTATTTATTTTATTTATTTTATTTATTTTATTTATTTTATTTATTTTATTTATTTTTATTTTATTTATTTTATTTATTTTATTTATTTTATTTATTTTATTTATTTTATTTATTTTATTTATTTTATTTATTTTATTTATTTTATTTATTTTATTTATTTTATTTATTTTATTTATTTTATTTATTTTATTTATTTTATTTATTTTATTTATTTTATTTATTTTATTTATTTTATTTATTTTATTTATTTTATTTATTTTATTTATTTTATTTATTTTATTTATTTTATTTATTTTATTTATTTTATTTATTTTATTTATTTTATTTATTTTATTTATTTTATTTATTTTATTTATTTTATTTATTTTATTTATTTTATTTATTTTATTTATTTTATTTATTTTATTTATTTTATTTATTTTATTTATTTTATTTATTTTATTTATTTTATTTATTTTATTTATTTTATTTATTTTATTTATTTTATTTATTTTATTTATTTTATTTATTTTATTTATTTTATTTATTTTATTTATTTTATTTATTTTATTTATTTTATTTATTTTATTTATTTTATTTATTTTATTTATTTTATTTATTTTATTTATTTTATTTATTTTATTTATTTTATTTATTTTATTTATTTTATTTATTTTATTTATTTTATTTATTTTATTTATTTTATTTATTTTATTTATTTTATTTATTTTATTTATTTTATTTATTTTATTTATTTTATTTATTTTATTTATTTTATTTATTTTATTTATTTTATTTATTTTATTTATTTTATTTATTTTATTTATTTTATTTATTTTATTTATTTTATTTATTTTATTTATTTTATTTATTTTATTTATTTTATTTATTTTATTTATTTTATTTATTTTATTTATTTTATTTATTTTATTTATTTTATTTATTTTATTTATTTTATTTATTTTATTTATTTTATTTATTTTATTTATTTTATTTATTTTATTTATTTTATTTATTTTATTTATTTTATTTATTTTATTTATTTTATTTATTTTATTTATTTTATTTATTTTATTTATTTTATTTATTTTATTTATTTTATTTATTTTATTTATTTTATTTATTTTATTTATTTTATTTATTTTATTTATTTTATTTATTTTATTTATTTTATTTATTTTATTTATTTTATTTATTTTATTTATTTTATTTATTTTATTTATTTTATTTATTTTATTTATTTTATTTATTTTATTTATTTTATTTATTTTATTTATTTTATTTATTTTATTTATTTTATTTATTTTATTTATTTTATTTATTTTATTTATTTTATTTATTTTATTTATTTTATTTATTTTATTTATTTTATTTATTTTATTTATTTTATTTATTTTATTTATTTTATTTATTTTATTTATTTTATTTATTTTATTTATTTTATTTATTTTATTTATTTTATTTATTTTATTTATTTTATTTATTTTATTTATTTTATTTATTTTATTTATTTTATTTATTTTATTTATTTTATTTATTTTATTTATTTTATTTATTTTATTTATTTTATTTATTTTATTTATTTTATTTATTTTATTTATTTTATTTATTTTATTTATTTTATTTATTTTATTTATTTTATTTATTTTATTTATTTTATTTATTTTATTTATTTTATTTATTTTATTTATTTTATTTATTTTATTTATTTTATTTATTTTATTTATTTTATTTATTTTATTTATTTTATTTATTTTATTTATTTTATTTATTTTATTTATTTTATTTATTTTATTTATTTTATTTATTTTATTTATTTTATTTATTTTATTTATTTTATTTATTTTATTTATTTTATTTATTTTATTTATTTTATTTATTTTATTTATTTTATTTATTTTATTTATTTTATTTATTTTATTTATTTTATTTATTTTATTTATTTTATTTATTTTATTTATTTTATTTATTTTATTTATTTTATTTATTTTATTTATTTTATTTATTTTATTTATTTTATTTATTTTATTTATTTTATTTATTTTATTTATTTTATTTATTTTATTTATTTTATTTATTTTATTTATTTTATTTATTTTATTTATTTTATTTATTTTATTTATTTTATTTATTTTATTTATTTTATTTATTTTATTTATTTTATTTATTTTATTTATTTTATTTATTTTATTTATTTTATTTATTTTATTTATTTTATTTATTTTATTTATTTTATTTATTTTATTTATTTTATTTATTTTATTTATTTTATTTATTTTATTTATTTTATTTATTTTATTTATTTTATTTATTTTATTTATTTTATTTATTTTATTTATTTTATTTATTTTATTTATTTTATTTATTTTATTTATTTTATTTATTTTATTTATTTTATTTATTTTATTTATTTTATTTATTTTATTTATTTTATTTATTTTATTTATTTTATTTATTTTATTTATTTTATTTATTTTATTTATTTTATTTATTTTATTTATTTTATTTATTTTATTTATTTTATTTATTTTATTTATTTTATTTATTTTATTTATTTTATTTATTTTATTTATTTTATTTATTTTATTTATTTTATTTATTTTATTTATTTTATTTATTTTATTTATTTTATTTATTTTATTTATTTTATTTATTTTATTTATTTTATTTATTTTATTTATTTTATTTATTTTATTTATTTTATTTATTTTATTTATTTTATTTATTTTATTTATTTTATTTATTTTATTTATTTTATTTATTTTATTTATTTTATTTATTTTATTTATTTTATTTATTTTATTTATTTTATTTATTTTATTTATTTTATTTATTTTATTTATTTTATTTATTTTATTTATTTTATTTATTTTATTTATTTTATTTATTTTATTTATTTTATTTATTTTATTTATTTTATTTATTTTATTTATTTTATTTATTTTATTTATTTTATTTATTTTATTTATTTTATTTATTTTATTTATTTTATTTATTTTATTTATTTTATTTATTTTATTTATTTTATTTATTTTATTTATTTTATTTATTTTATTTATTTTATTTATTTTATTTATTTTATTTATTTTATTTATTTTATTTATTTTATTTATTTTATTTATTTTATTTATTTTATTTATTTTATTTATTTTATTTATTTTATTTATTTTATTTATTTTATTTATTTTATTTATTTTATTTATTTTATTTATTTTATTTATTTTATTTATTTTATTTATTTTATTTATTTTATTTATTTTATTTATTTTATTTATTTTATTTATTTTATTTTGTAACGGTCCCACATTCTATTCCCACTGTTCTCACTTACTCCTAATCTCTTTTCCCGCTAACTCCCAATTCCGCTGACTCCACAGTCCCACGGTCCCTTATCACCCTCACGCGACATCCCCTCCACTCCTAAAACTCTTTCTTCAAACCCTTTCTCCCAGCATCTTCCATCATCTAAATCAGTTCTCCTCCGACTTCCTAACCAACTAGACCTTTCCTCCATTTAATAAATCACCAATCTTTTACACCGCAAACAAGCGTACAATTATTATATCATTACCGCTCAGCACCGTCACATGGTGTCAGAAGTAGATTCGACCCACGCGAATCAACAAAAAAAAAAAGTTTTTTTAATAACAACAATAAATTATACAAACGACACAGCGAAGAAAAAAAAAAGATAAAATAATAATAATTTAACACAAGTGAAAAAAAAAAAAGGTTGGAGACAAATCACATCAAATACAGACCACACTATACATTATACTCTACACAACGTACACGGAAACGAAGCAGCAAAGAAAGAAGAAAGAACACATACGCAACGATCACCGATAACACACACAACGAAGCAACGAGCGAGGAACAACGAACGAGCCACACACGACACGACCTCAGCCATACCAGACCTACTACGCCAACACACGGACGGAACAACGAAGACGCACGCACACAACGACTCAGCCGCTACGCGTGATCCACCGTCTCAGCGCATAAAGGATCAGCTGATGCTTACGCTCACCATCGTTCTTCTGGCATTGTAAGTACACTCCACTCAAAAATCTTTTGCATGCTAGCTCTAAAATCGCATATTCGTTTATGGTGGAAGTAACTCACACACAAACATTAATAACTACACACGAAATGTAAACATTTTTTTTTGTTCCCTCCCCCTCTCGAAAACTTTTCGACAGAAATTTTTTTTTACATTTAACGATGAACGAACAAAATGTACATTTAATAACCACAATTCAAAGTTAATAAACATGTCTCCATGTCATTTTATCGCGCCGTAATCTCCAATCCACCGACCAGACCACCCCGTAGCATTCTATTCAAAAACACTCTCGAAACCACAACAAGCGTACGACACAATGAGAAAAGAATTGTTAGCAGTAGTCTTCGCAGTAGAACATTTTCGCCCGTATCTATACGGTAGACAATTCACATTGATTACAGATAATAGAGCTTTAACATATTTAAATAACAAATCCGACTTGCCACAGCAGCTTCAGCGCTGGCAAATGACCCTCAACGATTACGATTTTAAAATACAACACCAACCCGGAAAATTAAACCACGTCGCAGATGCACTATCCAGAAACCCCATTGCCGTCATGCCTATCAGACAAAGAGACACTTCTTCAACAGAAGAAAACACCTCAAAAAGACCGAAACACTCACACCAGCCAAACACACGACAACGCTCTGATTCAGACGAAGAATCAGGCAACCCAACACCCAAAAAGAAACAACAAGACGGACAGAAAACAGAAAGTGAAAACGAACATGAAAACAACACACAATCTAAATCAGACCCAAAAATCGACGATGAATCTCCACAAACAGAAGAGGAAACAAATATAGGAAAAGATAGCACAGACGTCATCACAGAAACAGAAGCAACGGAGGAGGAACTCACAAAAAATATAACGACCCGGAAACGCACAAGGAACAATATGAAAAAGGAAGCAAAGACGAAAAACAGGCGCAAACGACCAAGGACACGAGATGAAGCAACAACGGAAAAATATAACAAAAACAAGAAAAAGATTAACAAATCAAATGAAGAAAATGAAGAACGAAACGCACAAGCGCAGATGCAACCGAACTTAAACAAGAAAAAGATTAATGAATCAAACGAAGAAAATAAGGAACGAAATGCACAGACGCAAGCGCAACCGAACTTCACCAGCGAAGAAATTAACGCCTCAAAGGAAGAGAATCGACAGCGAAATGCACAGCCGCAAGTGCAGCCGAATTTTAGATCACCATCACCACCACGAATGCCCATAAAGAAGCCAAAACGTATCACGAACATAGGACCATACTCACCGGAAATGACACCCGAATACTTCGATTCGTTAGCAGAGTCACCTTCAAATAACAACGACGAAGTAAATCTATCTCCTGAAGGAAATATCGGAAATAACATCAACCTTCCAGTAGAAGTACCACAGTTGCACAATACACAAGCAACAATCGAGCCAACATTTCGATCACCACCCGAAAATGTTGAACGAGTTACGAGGCAAACCTCTACACAAGCAGAGCCAAACAGCAATTCATCAAAAACAATATCAGACGAAAATAGCTCAAGTGGAAACAACGTAACAGAGGCCGACAGTGATACTCCATTTGTACCATCACAGTACTACAGGAAGAAAATGACACACAGAGAATCTCGCCCCGCAACTAGAAGGACAGAAATAACGGAAGATGTAACAAACAAAAACAAAATTGTCACCACACAGAAAAATATCTTAGCACAAAAAGACAATATCGCATACTTCCTATCAGCAGACTGTACAATGAATACGATGATATCAGAAATTCTACAGGAAAAAGGCAGAATCAACCAACAATCACTTTTGGACTGTAACCCCCAAACTGGCGACATTCTAATTACTCGCCGAGGAATCACTTGCTATTTCACAATCATCTGTAAACAGAAATCAACAGATCCACTGTCCATCACAGAACTTCGAAATTGCTTAAAAACACTATTCGAAGTATTCAAGAAATTACAGCTAGAGACATGTACAATCCCAAAGGACCCTAAAATTCTAAATCCGTTCGTTTGGGAATACATCAAATCATTCGTACGAGAAAAATCAACGAATTCACGCACAAACATTACATTATGCAATTCGTCTACTGTCAGTACCTCCACAACCACGCAGGAAAGATATTATCCAAGAGTTTCACAGCTCAACAATCGGTGGACATAACGGACTATCGAAAACATATAATCGAATCCTATCACAATACTACTGGAAAAACCTCAAAAACGACATTCGAGAATTCATCAAATACTGTTTCGATTGTCAAAAGAACAAACTGGTACGAGTGAAAGATAAAGCACCCATGATCATCACCGACTCTCCAGCAGACCCGTTCGACAAGGTCGCAATCGATATCGTAGGACCCTTACCAAAAACCACACAGGGACACGAATATATCTTGACCATTTTAGACCTCTTCAGTAAATTCACCATAGCAGTTCCATTAAAACATCAAACTTCTACGGATATCGCTAAAGCACTTACTACAGCTTTAATAACAACATTTGGTGCTCCTCGAGCGATACTGTCCGACCAAGGAAGAAACTTTATGTCTGACACATTCAAACAATTCGCCGAACTCTTTCAAATTCGACAATACAAAACAACAGCGTACCATCCTCAATCAAATGGCGCATTAGAACGATATCATCACAGCCTCACTGAATTCCTAAAACATTTTACTGACGACAATCGCAATTGGGACGAACTCCTTACACTCGCAACATTCTCTCACAACACAAGCACACACGAAAGCAGCGGATTCACACCATACGAACTCGTCTTCGGAAGAACAGCCCGTACACCTTCAGAATTTCCACCTCCAGAAACAACAATAACATACGACGACTACATGACAAACCTCACGAACAACTTAAAAAAGACACGACAAGTCGCATGGGAAAAACAAATCAAATTTAAAGAAAGAACAAAACGATAAAATCTTAGAAGTATTAGATAAACATAATGTTAAGTTAGAAATTAAGGACGATAAAACGAAAATAGTACACATAGACAAAATAAAAATGGCACACGTTACAGATGCCACTCACACGCCTTAAGCGGTAACCCCTTAATAAGAGTTACACAACTCGCACAAAACCCAGGCACGTTTTGCCTTCATCAAATCAGCATTCAGTAATACAGCAATCTCGGAAAACTACGAAAAATATTTTAAGCTTGAAACCTTAGCAAATTGTAAAATCACAATGTCGTACTACGTATGCAACTAGGTCAACCCCGTCCAACAGATAGATCAAAATACCCAATGCGAGACTCAACTCTTGTCAAACCCTCAATTTAAGAATCTAGCAGAATGCGACATTCGGCTAAAAACTCTCCGCCACACCTATTGGTCCAGGATCCCAGATACAAACACATGGCTCTTTGCAGCACCAGAATCAGAAAACCTTTACATTAACTGCGATAACCATCAGGCATCTATTCACACAATCAAAAGTATTGGCATCTTAAATATCAGCCCGCCATGCCAAGCAAAAACCCGTACGACTCAACTGACATCGTCCATCGACATAACATCCTCGACACAGACAAATTTCTCTACAACCCTAGTACTGAACATAACAAAAATAACAGAAAACTCAATCCAGAACGACGTACACCCACTAAATATCAGTGCAATCCTCCTAGAAACAGAACAATTTATACACTCCTTAGAATCAGATGCAATAAATAACGATTTAACAAAAACCAAATAGCATTAAAAACAGTTATGAACATAACCAAACTACACACCTAACCATATATTATTAACCAAATATATCTAATCATATAATCATATATACCTATAATTTCTTTACCTTATCTTTCTTTTTACAATAAACTTTAATTATACCTAAAACTTTATTCATTCAACCCACAAACCAACACCCACATAAACCAACCAACCAATCCTAGATAACATACCTCTTCTACTAACCAACAAGCTAATAAAAGATTTAGAATGTTCTAGCAGCCTCACCACGACGAACAATAATAACAAAAAGGAAACAAATAATAATCAAGACCAAACACAAAATACACAAGCTAGACCAAATATAAGCCAATAACCAGGACGAATAATCAAGGACATATTCAAAATAAAACACATAACCAAGGCAAAACATAAAATACACCATTCAAAAAAAAAAAAAAATAATTCAAACGAAACAAGGATCAATCAACCAAACGGCAAATAACCACTTCATACACTTATACGTCATACATATAACCACACAAACCTACCCTCTCACCGTAATAAACCACCACCCACTAACCCAAAGAATAATGCATCTTTATAAGTTACAGATAAAAAACAGCAATTTCTACAGGAACCTTTACGGAAATCAACAGAACGACCAATATAAAAACAAGGAGATACAACCACACACGCAAACACCACAAACTATTTAAAAAACAAATTATATAAAATCGCACACTCAAATCAAAATTCTTTTTGTAAACAAACTACTTAAAATTATATAGAAGCACATAACACAAACAAAATTTTGTAAAACGGATGCAGGAGCATGCATTCTTTTCCCAAGAAGGGGAGTGTAACGGTCCCACATTCTATTCCCACTGTTCTCACTTACTCCTAATCTCTTTTCCCGCTAACTCCCAATTCCGCTGACTCCACAGTCCCACGGTCCCTTATCACCCTCACGCGACATCCCCTCCACTCCTAAAACTCTTTCTTCAAACCCTTTCTCCCAGCATCTTCCATCATCTAAATCAGTTCTCCTCCGACTTCCTAACCAACTAGACCTTTCCTCCATTTAATAAATCACCAATCTTTTACACCGCAAACAAGCGTACAATTATTATATCATTACCGCTCAGCACCGTCACAATTTATTTTATTTATTTTATTTATTTTATTTATTTTATTTATTTTATTTATTTTATTTATTTTATTTATTTTATTTATTTTATTTATTTTATTTATTTTATTTATTTTATTTATTTTATTTATTTTATTTATTTTATTTATTTTATTTATTTTATTTATTTTATTTATTTTATTTATTTTATTTATTTTATTTATTTTATTTATTTTATTTATTTTATTTATTTTATTTATTTTATTTATTTTATTTATTTTATTTATTTTATTTATTTTATTTATTTTATTTATTTTATTTATTTTATTTATTTTATTTATTTTATTTATTTTATTTATTTTATTTATTTTATTTATTTTATTTATTTTATTTATTTTATTTATTTTATTTATTTTATTTATTTTATTTATTTTATTTATTTTATTTATTTTATTTATTTTATTTATTTTATTTATTTTATTTATTTTATTTATTTTATTTATTTTATTTATTTTATTTATTTTATTTATTTTATTTATTTTATTTATTTTATTTATTTTATTTATTTTATTTATTTTATTTATTTTATTTATTTTATTTATTTTATTTATTTTATTTATTTTATTTATTTTATTTATTTTATTTATTTTATTTATTTTATTTATTTTATTTATTTTATTTATTTTATTTATTTTATTTATTTTATTTATTTTATTTATTTTATTTATTTTATTTATTTTATTTATTTTATTTATTTTATTTATTTTATTTATTTTATTTATTTTATTTATTTTATTTATTTTATTTATTTTATTTATTTTATTTATTTTATTTATTTTATTTATTTTATTTATTTTATTTATTTTATTTATTTTATTTATTTTATTTATTTTATTTATTTTATTTATTTTATTTATTTTATTTATTTTATTTATTTTATTTATTTTATTTATTTTATTTATTTTATTTATTTTATTTATTTTATTTATTTTATTTATTTTATTTATTTTATTTATTTTATTTATTTTATTTATTTTATTTATTTTATTTATTTTATTTATTTTATTTATTTTATTTATTTTATTTATTTTATTTATTTTATTTATTTTATTTATTTTATTTATTTTATTTATTTTATTTATTTTATTTATTTTATTTATTTTATTTATTTTATTTATTTTATTTATTTTATTTATTTTATTTATTTTATTTATTTTATTTATTTTATTTATTTTATTTATTTTATTTATTTTATTTATTTTATTTATTTTATTTATTTTATTTATTTTATTTATTTTATTTATTTTATTTATTTTATTTATTTTATTTATTTTATTTATTTTATTTATTTTATTTATTTTATTTATTTTATTTATTTTATTTATTTTATTTATTTTATTTATTTTATTTATTTTATTTATTTTATTTATTTTATTTATTTTATTTATTTTATTTATTTTATTTATTTTATTTATTTTATTTATTTTATTTATTTTATTTATTTTATTTATTTTATTTATTTTATTTATTTTATTTATTTTATTTATTTTATTTATTTTATTTATTTTATTTATTTTATTTATTTTATTTATTTTATTTATTTTATTTATTTTATTTATTTTATTTATTTTATTTATTTTATTTATTTTATTTATTTTATTTATTTTATTTATTTTATTTATTTTATTTATTTTATTTATTTTATTTATTTTATTTATTTTATTTATTTTATTTATTTTATTTATTTTATTTATTTTATTTATTTTATTTATTTTATTTATTTTATTTATTTTATTTATTTTATTTATTTTATTTATTTTATTTATTTTATTTATTTTATTTATTTTATTTATTTTATTTATTTTATTTATTTTATTTATTTTATTTATTTTATTTATTTTATTTATTTTATTTATTTTATTTATTTTATTTATTTTATTTATTTTATTTATTTTATTTATTTTATTTATTTTATTTATTTTATTTATTTTATTTATTTTATTTATTTTATTTATTTTATTTATTTTATTTATTTTATTTATTTTATTTATTTTATTTATTTTATTTATTTTATTTATTTTATTTATTTTATTTATTTTATTTATTTTATTTATTTTATTTATTTTATTTATTTTATTTATTTTATTTATTTTATTTATTTTATTTATTTTATTTATTTTATTTATTTTATTTATTTTATTTATTTTATTTATTTTATTTATTTTATTTATTTTATTTATTTTATTTATTTTATTTATTTTATTTATTTTATTTATTTTATTTATTTTATTTATTTTATTTATTTTATTTATTTTATTTATTTTATTTATTTTATTTATTTTATTTATTTTATTTATTTTATTTATTTTATTTATTTTATTTATTTTATTTATTTTATTTATTTTATTTATTTTATTTATTTTATTTATTTTATTTATTTTATTTATTTTATTTATTTTATTTATTTTATTTATTTTATTTATTTTATTTATTTTATTTATTTTATTTATTTTATTTATTTTATTTATTTTATTTATTTTATTTATTTTATTTATTTTATTTATTTTATTTATTTTATTTATTTTATTTATTTTATTTATTTTATTTATTTTATTTATTTTATTTATTTTATTTATTTTATTTATTTTATTTATTTTATTTATTTTATTTATTTTATTTATTTTATTTATTTTATTTATTTTATTTATTTTATTTATTTTATTTATTTTATTTATTTTATTTATTTTATTTATTTTATTTATTTTATTTATTTTATTTATTTTATTTATTTTATTTATTTTATTTATTTTATTTATTTTATTTATTTTATTTATTTTATTTATTTTATTTATTTTATTTATTTTATTTATTTTATTTATTTTATTTATTTTATTTATTTTATTTATTTTATTTATTTTATTTATTTTATTTATTTTATTTATTTTATTTATTTTATTTATTTTATTTATTTTATTTATTTTATTTATTTTATTTATTTTATTTATTTTATTTATTTTATTTATTTTATTTATTTTATTTATTTTATTTATTTTATTTATTTTATTTATTTTATTTATTTTATTTATTTTATTTATTTTATTTATTTTATTTATTTTATTTATTTTATTTATTTTATTTATTTTATTTATTTTATTTATTTTATTTATTTTATTTATTTTATTTATTTTATTTATTTTATTTATTTTATTTATTTTATTTATTTTATTTATTTTATTTATTTTATTTATTTTATTTATTTTATTTATTTTATTTATTTTATTTATTTTATTTATTTTATTTATTTTATTTATTTTATTTATTTTATTTATTTTATTTATTTTATTTATTTTATTTATTTTATTTATTTTATTTATTTTATTTATTTTATTTATTTTATTTATTTTATTTATTTTATTTATTTTATTTATTTTATTTATTTTATTTATTTTATTTATTTTATTTATTTTATTTATTTTATTTATTTTATTTATTTTATTTATTTTATTTATTTTATTTATTTTATTTATTTTATTTATTTTATTTATTTTATTTATTTTATTTATTTTATTTATTTTATTTATTTTATTTATTTTATTTATTTTATTTATTTTATTTATTTTATTTATTTTATTTATTTTATTTATTTTATTTATTTTATTTATTTTATTTATTTTATTTATTTTATTTATTTTATTTATTTTATTTATTTTATTTATTTTATTTATTTTATTTATTTTATTTATTTTATTTATTTTATTTATTTTATTTATTTTATTTATTTTATTTATTTTATTTATTTTATTTATTTTATTTATTTTATTTATTTTATTTATTTTATTTATTTTATTTATTTTATTTATTTTATTTATTTTATTTATTTTATTTATTTTATTTATTTTATTTATTTTATTTATTTTATTTATTTTATTTATTTTATTTATTTTATTTATTTTATTTATTTTATTTATTTTATTTATTTTATTTATTTTATTTATTTTATTTATTTTATTTATTTTATTTATTTTATTTATTTTATTTATTTTATTTATTTTATTTATTTTATTTATTTTATTTATTTTATTTATTTTATTTATTTTATTTATTTTATTTATTTTATTTATTTTATTTATTTTATTTATTTTATTATTTTATTTATTTTATTTATTTTATTTATTTTATTTATTTTATTTATTTTATTTATTTTATTTATTTTATTTATTTTATTTATTTTATTTATTTTATTTATTTTATTTATTTTATTTATTTTATTTATTTTATTTATTTTATTTATTTTATTTATTTTATTTATTTTATTTATTTTATTTATTTTATTTATTTTATTTATTTTATTTATTTTATTTATTTTATTTATTTTATTTATTTTATTTATTTTATTTATTTTATTTATTTTATTTATTTTATTTATTTTATTTATTTTATTTATTTTATTTATTTTATTTATTTTATTTATTTTATTTATTTTATTTATTTTATTTATTTTATTTATTTTATTTATTTTATTTATTTTATTTATTTTATTTATTTTATTTATTTTATTTATTTTATTTATTTTATTTATTTTATTTATTTTATTTATTTTATTTATTTTATTTATTTTATTTATTTTATTTATTTTATTTATTTTATTTATTTTATTTATTTTATTTATTTTATTTATTTTATTTATTTTATTTATTTTATTTATTTTTATTTTATTTTTTATTTATTTTATTTATTTTATTTATTTTATTTATTTTATTTATTTTATTTATTTTATTTATTTTATTTATTTTATTTATTTTATTTATTTTATTTATTTTATTTATTTTATTTATTTTATTTATTTTATTTATTTTATTTATTTTATTTATTTTATTTATTTTATTTATTTTATTTATTTATTTTTTTATTTTTTTATTTATTTTATTTATTTTATTTATTTTATTTATTTTATTTATTTTATTTATTTTATTTATTTTATTTATTTTATTTATTTTATTTATTTTATTTATTTTATTTATTTTATTTATTTTATTTATTTTATTTATTTTATTTATTTTATTTATTTTATTTATTTTATTTATTTTATTTATTTTATTTATTTTATTTATTTTATTTATTTTATTTATTTTATTTATTTTATTTATTTTATTTATTTTATTTATTTTATTTATTTTATTTATTTTATTTATTTTATTTATTTTATTTATTTTATTTATTTTATTTATTTTATTTATTTTATTTATTTTATTTATTTTATTTATTTTATTTATTTTATTTATTTTATTTATTTTATTTATTTTATTTATTTTATTTATTTTATTTATTTTATTTATTTTATTTATTTTATTTATTTTATTTTTTTATTTATTTTATTTATTTTATTTATTTTATTTATTTTATTTATTTTATTTATTTTATTTATTTTATTATTTATTTATTTTATTTATTTTATTTATTTTATTTATTTTATTTATTTTATTTATTTTATTTATTTTATTTATTTTATTTATTTTATTTATTTTATTTATTTTATTTATTTTATTTATTTTATTTATTTTATTTATTTTATTTATTTTATTTATTTTATTTATTTTATTTATTTTATTTATTTTATTTATTTTATTTATTTTATTTATTTTATTTATTTTATTTATTTTATTTATTTTATTTATTTTATTTATTTTATTTATTTTATTTATTTTATTTATTTTATTTATTTTATTTATTTTATTTATTTTATTTATTTTATTTATTTTATTTATTTTATTTATTTTATTTATTTTATTTATTTTATTTATTTTATTTATTTTATTTATTTTATTTATTTTATTTATTTTATTTATTTTATTTATTTTATTTATTTTATTT
>CAXFZK010000229.1:0-2500 GCA_964007305.1 Netelia melanura
GGAGACGACGCGCGGATCGATCGGGGCTCAGGAGACGACGCGTCGACCGATCGGGGCTCAGGTCGCAGCGCGTGGACCCATCGAGGCTCGGAGATTGCGCGTGTGGACGGATCGGAGCTTAGGAGACGACGCGTAAACCGATCGGGGGTCAGGAGACGACGCGTGGACCGATCGGGGGCTCAGGAGACGACGCGCGGATCGATCGAGGCTCAGGAGACGACGCGTCGACCGATCGGGGCTCAGGAGGCGGCGCGTCGACCCATCGTGGCTCGGAGACGGCGCGTGTACGGATCGGGGATTAGGGGACGACGCGTGAGCCGATCCGGGCTTAGGAGACGGCGCGTGGAGCGATCGGGGCTCAGGAGACGACGCGCGGATCGATCGGGGCTCAGAAGACGACGCGTCGACCGATCGGGGCTCAGGTCGCAGCGCGTGGACCCATCGTGGCTCGGAGATTGCGCGTGGACGGATCGGAGCTTAGGAGACGACGCGTGGACCGTCCGGGGTTAGGAGACGACGCGTGGACCGATGGGGGCTTAGGAAACGACGCGTGGACCGATCAGGGCTCAGGAGACCGCGCGTGTATGGGACGGGGCTTAGGAGACGACGCGTGACACGGTCCGGGCTCAGGACGGCCGCGCGTGGAACGATCGCGGCTCGGCGACGGCGCGTTGACCGGTCGGGGCTCGGAGACGATGCGTGTACGGATCGGGGCTTGGAGACGGCGCGTAGACCTATCGGGGCTCGGAAGACGGCGCGCGGACCCATCGGGGCTCGGCGACGGCCCGTGGAACGATCGGGGCTTAGGAGACGATGCGTGGGCCAATCGGGGCTCGGAGACGGCGCGTGGACCGATTGGGGCTCAGGAGGCCGCGCGTGTACCAATCGGGGTGCGGGGACGGCGCGTGGACCGATCGGGGATTAGGGGACGACGCGTGGACCGATCGGGGCTCATGAGAGGGCGCGTCGAACGCTAAGGGCTCAGGAGACGACGCGTAAACTGATCGGGGCTCAGGAGGCGGCGCGTGGACGGATCGGGGCTTAGGAGTCGACGCGTAAACCAATCGGGGCTCAGGAGACGGCGCGTGGACCGGTCGGGGCTAGGCGACGGCGCGTGGACCGATCGGGGCTCAGGAAGCGGCGCCTGGACCGATCGTGGCTCGGAGACGGCGCGTGGACCTATCGGGGCTTAGGAGATGGCGCGTGGACCGATCGGGGCTCAGGAGACAGCGGGTGGACCGATTGGGGATGAGGAGACGGCGCGCGGATGGATCGGGGCTTAGGGAACGACGCGTGGACCGATCGGGGCTCAGGAGACGGCGCGTGGACCGATTGGGGCTCGGAGACGGCGCGTGGACCGATTGGGGCTCGGAGACGGCGCGTGGACCGATCGGGGCTTAGGAGACGATGCGTGGACCGATCGGGGCTCAGGAGACGACGCGTGGACCGGTCGGGGCTTAGGAGACGGCGCGTGGACCGATAGGGGCTCAGGAAGCGCGCCTGGACCGATCGTGGCTCGGAGACGGCGCGTGGAGGCATCGGGGCTTAGAAGACGACGCGTGGACCGATCGGGGCTCAGGAAACAGCGCGTGGTCCGATCGGGGCTCGGAGATTGCGCGTGGACGGATCGGAGCTTAGGAGACGGCGCGTGGACCGATCGAGGCTCAGGAGAAAGGGTGTGGACCGATCGGGGCTCAGGAGACGGCGCGTGGACCGATCGGGGTTCGGCGACGGCGCGTGTACCGATCGGGGCTCAGGAGGCGACGCGTCGACCGATCGGGGCTCGAAGACGGCGCGTGGACCGATCGGAGCTCGGAGACGGCGCCTGGACCGATCGGGGCTTAGGAGACGACGCGTAGACCGATCGGGGCTTAGGAGACGACGCGTAGACCGATCGGGGCTCGGAGACGGCGCGTGGACCGATCGGGGCGTAGATCCGACGCGCGCCCCGACTCGGCACGAAGTTCTGCTCTGGAGCATTGAACGTGATTGTAGAGAGGGGAAAAAAAAAAAAAAACATATTCAACTTTTTTTTGCGTCGTCTCTAGTGTTGGTCGGGCGCGTGGACCGATCGGGGCTCGGCGACGACGCGTAGACCGATCGGAGCTTGGGAGAAGACGCGTGGACCGATCGCGGCGCAAATACGGGTCCGTAGACCACTCGCCTCGCCCAGTTGTTGCGTTTGGGCGACCCAGGTTTTAACTTCCGTTCGCTTATCGAAAAGTGATATATCCGAGTGAGTCGTTCGATAATTTCGAGCCTTTGCGATAGATTGTTTTGAAAAAGTCAATGGGGAAGTTTGACCGTTGTTGGAGTTTGGTTGAGAATCACAATACTACTCGCTCTGCGGTATACGTCATCCTTGGTATTTTCTGAGTATGTAGACCGGTTCTAAAGTGTCCCTACCTATCTCTACATCGATCGATCTGTGAAGTACTTTGAGATATTCATTGTATGCCCGATCGTTGAGGGACGTAGTACTTATTCTGATACATCGTAT
>CAXFZK010000230.1:0-18119 GCA_964007305.1 Netelia melanura
GGTAACAATCGATCGCTGGCACCGATTTTTCTTTATTTAGATTTACATTTTTCTTATTTCTGGCGAGGTTAAATATTTTTAATATTTTTTTTCCAATTTGACAGTGAATTTTGTAAATAAATTGTTCCTTCGTACTTCATTAACACGAATATTAACACGGGAAAATATTTTTTTCTCGATAACAATCGATCGCTGGCACCGATTTTTCTTTATTTAGATTTACATTTTTCTTATTTCTGGCGAGGTTAAATATTTTTAATATTTTTTTTCCAATTTGACAGTGAATTTTGTAAATAAATTGTTCCTTCGTACTTCATTAACACGAATATTAACACGGGAAAATATTTTTTTCTCGATAACAATCGATCGCTGATACCGATTTTTCTTTATTTACATTTACATTTTTCTTATTTCTGGCGAGGTTAAATATTTTTCATATTTGTTTTCCAGTTTGACAGTGAATTTTGTAAATAAATTGTTCCTTCGTACTTCATTAACACGGAAAAATAGTTTTTTGTCGGTAAAAACCGATCGCTGATACCGATTTTTCTTTATTTACATTTACATTTTTCTTATTTCTGGCGAGGTTAAATATTTTTCATATTTGTTTTCCAGTTTGACAGTAAATTTTGTAAATAAATTCCTTCGTACTTCATTAACACGGGAAAATAGTTTTTTGTCAGTAAAAACCGATCGCTGGCACCGATTTTTCTTTATTTACATTAACATTTTTCTTATTTCTGGCAAGGTTAAATATTGTTCATATTTTTTTTCCTGTTTAACGATGAATTTGATAAATAAATTGTTCCTTCGTACTTTATTAACTCGGATAATTTATAAATAACTAATATAAGATACAACTTAGAGAAAATAAAATAAAAAATTTCGTTCGAGTGAAAAAAGGTCGTTTCACCTTTTTCTCCGTACGTTCGGTGTTTCGAGAAAATATTTTCCGGAACGATAAGACTGAAAAGTCCTGTGCCACGTGGTCGTAACGCGCGTTACCCTCTGACTTTACGAGGGGCGAGTTATATTACGGTCATCGCGATGGTTATCCATACGGATTTTTTTATTTTTAGGGGGAAGGAAGTAAAGGTAAAAGAAAACTAAATTCTAGAGTCGAGCCCTCTCCCATGAACGTATTTCTGACTCTCGCTCATGGCTCTCCTAGCATACTATAATTAAAGTACACGAGATAAATATAGGACCAAACTCGAAAACGTATTTTTCGTGACTATCGGAACCTCAAAAAGTCGAAACTAAAAATAGAAATACAGAAAAAAAAAGAGCACGTGCCTGTTCCGAGAAACCATCCATCGTTATATATGTTGTGCAGTGTGCCTGAGACGTATACTTATTCGGTGACTCCGCTATTGCAGTTCGACTGGAAAAAAAATGAATGCTTTATTATTATTATTATTAGTATTCTTCTTCTTCTTATTATTATTATTATTTTTTACCATTAAGATTATTCTCATTATTATTATTATTCTCATTATTACTATTGGTGTTATTGTTGTTAATATTCTGGTTTCTTATTATTATTATTATTATTATTATTATTATTATTATTATTATTATTATTATTCGTAGGTTTTTCCCATGGTTTTAGCTTCACCGGACATAAGTGCATAAGGATGCATCTCGTACTAATAGAATGCTGTGCAGAATGCATTTGCAAAGACGCAGGCCGGTAATCGCTCGCAAAAAAAAAGAAAAAAAAGCAACGCACATGGAGAAAGAGAGAGGCCAAGGAAAAATGGAATTGAATACAAGTTGCTCGAAGAGACGAACTTCCCCCTCGCACCTCATCCTCCCCTCATTCTTCGAAAGAATGCAATTAAATGCACTCGGGTCGAGGACGTTCGTGTATCGAGAAAACAATATTAAATAATCGCGATAGAAACAATTTTTTTAAAATTGGATCGAGATCGATCGTGTGAAACATTGTTTTTTCTTTACGTTCAAAGGGAATGAAAATTTTCTTTTTTTTTCTAGGTTATGTTCATTTAACGAAAAATAATGGTACGTAAGAAAAATCTGTCGAACTGGTACGAAGCAGAGAGAACCGGATGTCGGAACGTATCTCGGGTGGAACGTTCACGGCGTAGTTGGGCCGTGGGCGTCGTCACACCGGCGCCGAGACATCACCGAAATTTTCACACAGACACGCTCCTCTTACTTTCAAAACAATCGTGGCGTAGCCGAAGTCCCACCGAACATGGAACAAGAAAAATCATCGCAGTTCACGGCAAGTCATCCTGTCCTTTTTTCTCATATCGATATATTTATTTATAAAAAAAAATGTTATCTTGCAAGATAATTATTTCTAGGACGGTTATTGTTTTTTATCAAATTTTTTATAATGGACCAAAAAATCAGATTCGTTATGTACTCGATTATTTCACATTAAATTTTGTTTACTTTGATCATAATTGTTTAAAAAATTCTGCGATTATATAAAATAAACGAATATTCGCTTTTTTGATTATTCTACTTTTTCCTGAAATAATTATTTTACGTAATTATTTTTTATTTTATTTTATTTTTAAAAAATAAAAATTCCTTACTCGATTATGTCACATTAAATTTTTAACAATTTTATCGTAATTGTTTAAAAAATTCTGCGATTATATAAAATATTCTTTCCTTTTCCTAAAATAATTATTTGTAAATTTATTTTGTTTAAAAAATTCCAAACTCGTTACTCGATTATTTCACATTAAATTAAAACAAATTTTTATCATAATTGTTTAAAAAAATTCTGCAATTATATAAAATATTCTTGTTTTTCCTAAAATAATTATTTTACACAATTATTTAATATTTCAAATTATTAAAAAACAATTCAAACTCGTTACTCGATTATTTCACAATCGATTTAAAAAAATTTTATCACATTATAATTGTTCCAAAAATTCTGCGATTACATAAAATATTGTTTTTTCTTCCTAAAATAATTATTTCCCGCGTTGTTTGTCTTTCCGTGATAAAATTTGTTGTACATACCGACGTAAGGTATGGCTAGAGAGCCGGTCTGAATTTTCCTAGCCGCGAACGAGGCGAAGTAAGTACGACGCTGTACGTTTGTACGCAGCGGTAGGATTGAAAGCGAGACTCGCGCCGGGTGTCTCGCGATAGAGCCTCGAGCCGGCTCGTACAATTCATCGAGCTTAGTTCACGATCGCACGCGTGATTAGCCGGCTAGCTCGAATACACGCGCGTTCGACACAGCAAAAGTGTTCACGTCAATATTTTATTAAAGCGTCACGTTTACAATTTAAAAACAAAATTCATTCCGTACTGTGTGCAGTGACTGTGTTTTTGTGCATGTGTTTTTGATCAAAATCAATTAATCGATTTCAAGAAAAAAAGGCAAAAATAATAATGATAAAAACGATAAATTATGTAAAAAAATTAATAAATTGTCAAAAAATTGATCGAATCGAGTGATTGATCATAAAATTTCTTGCCACGTTCTTAACACTCGTCGAATATTGTTTTTTTACAGTCGAGGTTTAAGGAAATTCAATCGTGACAGTCGTCTCGATAATTAGACCAGTGACAAATTGATCAATATTTAGATACGAATGTGATAGTTCTCTCGGTGAAAACAATATTCAAGTGAAATAATGACGAGCAACAGGCATACGGAGAGTGAATCGATCGCTTCGTGTGATTAAAGGTAATAAACGTGCATCGAACGATTTAAAAGCGATCCCATTGTTTCACGATCATTTTTTTTAAATTCGATATCGCGATTATTAATATTAAAATCGTGATAACATTGTTAGTCACGTTCACGAATGATTCCTCGACTCGATCGTCACTATCTTCGATATATCGTTGTCCAAACGATTAATCGAAATTTATCACGAAACACAATCTTACTGGACGAATCGTCTTCGTTTCGTTATCACCGAGTGTTTTGTGGAAGTAAAAAAAAAAGTTCCCTCCCTCTCTTTCTCTCTGTCTGATTGAAAGATGATTCGATTTTTTCACGATCTTTTTTTAAATTCGATATCGTGATTATTAATATTAAAATCGTGGTAATATTGTTAGTCACGTTCACGAATGATTCCTCGACTCGATCGTCACTATCTTCGAAATATCGTTATCCAGACGATTAATCGAAATTTATCATGAAGCACAAGCTTACTGGACGAATCGTCTTCGTTTCGTTATCAACGATTGTTTCGTCGAACTATATAAGATTGTCCTCTCCCTCTCTCTCTCTCTCTCTCTCTCTCTTTCTCTACCTCTTTCAACAAGAAAACGAGTACTGTTCGCTAGTGATAAGACCGAAAATAAAAAATCATACACGTATTGTATCAACAATCCCTCGCTTATCTATTACAAAGAGTATCGTCATCCGGACTAACCGAGGGTAGCGATGAGAAATCGTCCACGACTCCATTCTCACATTTATCCTCGTGTATACGTGTGTACACATTCTCCTATGCAATATGCACGTGCATGTGCATCTATACCTGTATATATCTATATATATATATATATAGGCTGAATTTCATAAGGTGTCTCAAACTTTATTTTAAGGTAGATGAGATCATTACAAACAAAAGTTGCAAATATACATTATGGATATGTTTAATAGTTTACGAGATATACATTTTTAGAGTAGGTCCAATCAGAGCGCGCCGGGAAGCGTTGGAACCGCCCACTCCCCGCCCTAGCCATAGAGATAGCACAGCGTAGGGCTGCATTTGGGGTTGCAAAATTCAGAGTAGTCAATTTTATTTATTATATTATTACGCAGTTATTTCTATTTCGGAGCGGGTCCAATGCTTCTCGGCGCGCTCTGATTGGACCAATTAAAAAAATTTATATCTCGTAAACTATTACAAATATCCCTAATGTATATTTGCAACTTTAGCTTGTAATGATCCCATCCACCTTAAAATAAAGCCTGTTAGACCTTACGAAATTCACCCTGTATATTCTCCAACTAAAAATGACGTCAGGTGATGTAAACAGATTTATCGCAGGTGTACGAGAGGCAAATATATAACCGTTATGACGAATCGAAGAATTGCGAAACTAAAAAATCACTGTAGGAAAAGTAAATCGACGTGTGTATTCGCTTAAATTGCGGATAAATATAAACTTACCAGGAAAAAGAGACAATCACTAATTTATACGAATTTTTTTGCTATATAATTATCGAGTCGGGATCAATTTTACGCTTCTTTCGTAATAACCGCGATTCATTCGCTGTGAAAAATTCTCTTTTTTTTCGTTCCTGTAACATCTTTGCCAACTATATTTCTTTCTTCAAAAAAAAAAAAAAAAAAAAAGAACCTTTACGTTAAAAATAATCAAACGCGTTTTAACTCTTTATCTATTCTCTCTATCTTGTTTACACTAATCAATGCCTCGTGTCACCTTTAACGAGAGCGTGCGAATCCAAAATTCGTATTTCGCGTCAAAGCGAATTAACATTTTTGTTTTTTCCCTTTTGTTATTATTATTGTTACACGGTAAAAAAAACTTTACGAACGTAGCTATAAATTTTTCGATTTGTTTTTTTCATCTCTCGCTTTTCTATTCTGTTTCTTTTGCATCGCTGGTTCGATCGTCGTGCCATCGCGCGTACATCGTAGGAAAGATGCGATCGTCGGGCGTGTCCCCGAACGATCGGCCAAGGCGCACGTTCCGTCTCGCGAAGAGTCACGTATGTTAATTATAACGCAGTCACGCATGCGGTAAGCGCACCGCCGGCTTCGGTTCGTGGTTTATTTTTTTTTTTTTACTATTTCTTCGTCGCTAGAAGTCCATTCCACGTGGCGAAATAGACCGCGATGTCAAGATACAACGGACACGTAACTTCTACGACGATGCCAACGAGGACGGCGATTCCTGTCGATGTTTATTTTTTTCATTTTGCAATTTTTTCTTTTCGTTTTTTTTTTCTCATTCGTAGCTTCACGAGGAGCCTTTTGATCAAGCGTTCGTTGCCACCGATTGCGTAACTCTCGCGACAGCCACCACGCGGTCGAGCCAATGTGTACCTTTGTACGAACGTATGGACAAACACGAGTTTGTGTTTTCATGCGTTTACTGAAAATAATGGAAGTGATAAGTTTCCATTATTTTTTATTTTTAATAAAATTTTTGTATTTTTGATCATGAAGAAAATTACAATCCTCTGTACGAACGTATGGCTAAACATTCCTATGTGTTTTCATCCGTTTACTGAAAATATTGAAAGTGATAAGTTTTCATTATTTTTTATTTTTAATAAAATTTTTGTATTTTTGATCATGAAGAAAATTGCAATCCTCTGTACGAACGTATGGCCAAATACTCCTATTTGTCTTCATGCGTTTACTGAAAATAATGGAAATGATAACTTTCTATTTTTTATTTTTTTGTTATTTTTTCTAAAATTTTGAATATTTGATCGTAAAGAGAATTGCGATGGGATAAAATCGCTTAAAAATCGTCAAATTTCAAAAAATGTTCTCGGTCACTTTAAAATATTAAAAATAAAAAAAATTGTTTATTTTTGTTCTCATATCCGCTTTTGAATTAAGATTCAGTATTACAAGAGAAAACCCAAACCCAAACGCGATCCCTACTTTCTCCATCGCCGAGCGTTAAAGTTTTCAAACTATCTACAGAATTATAAAAACAATTTTGAAAAAATACAACGTTTGGTCACTTTCTGGCACAATTTTCTAGATCCCTTCAAAACTTGAACGCGATCGGTTGATCAGTTTCGAAAAAAATACAAATCCCATTTTGAAATCGCTCGTCGCGTGTAATACTGACTCTTGAGCGTACGATCGCCAACGCGTTTTGTCAAAACGTATGGGCGCCGTTATAATAGCAATAAACGCGTCAAATGCACGGAGATAACACTATCGCGTTTATGTACCGGTCATACTTTCAGAAACGTATAGACGTAATGAAAAAATACATTGTCCTACTGGATACGTTTGGTCGGTTGATCGCCGGTTGGGTCAGTTATTAAGACCGGTTTCATAATTATCCCAATATCGGTAACGCGCGTCGAGTCTTCTCTTCACAATTTTGTGCACACTCATTATTTATAAGCTTTTTTTAATTATCGTTTACATCACAAGATCGAACCATTTATTATTTACTCAATTTTTACCGACACGTTTCTCTTACGAGAACGACGAATAAAGAAAAAAGAAAGAGGAAAAAAGCATTTGACGTCTTTTCGCGAACGTTGAATCCTTCCGTCGTGTCACCTTGAGAAATTATCGATCGATATAAGTTCGATCTTGAGGAATTAAGATGTCAACTGGGAGGATGCGTAGTTGCAGTGTTGTTCGAAGAAATTAGTTCGAACTGATTTGTCTTATCGTTTTACGAATGATCGATCGATCGGCTGTCCGTCATAATTTGTCGTGAATATAACATCGTCGGTCTTACGAAGAATTTTCCAAACGACAGCTAATTGCAACAGCGATATAGTTTCCATTTCGCGGTAATCGCACGTTTCGCTGAATTCGTTTCGACGAGAGCAAATTCTATTTTACTTTATGCGTGATATCATTGTTCCGCATCAATTATTCGACCTCCTAATTGGTAACTCGATGCGACAAGCTCGACACGTAGAACGTGCTTGATAAGCTTAATATAGGTGTGTCCCTACGCTGTAAAAATTTCCTAGCAATAAAAAGGCAAAAAAACAGCTCAAGGTCGTGAAGACTTTCGCTCTTTTGTTTTTTTTTTCTGTTGCATATTTCATTAATGCAATTGTTATCTACTTCCTGAATAATATCAGTGATAAGTCAATGGAGGATTGAATAATTTTTATCCAAACTTTTTTATCGTTTTACTTATTCTTATTATTTTTATTATCTTTATTATTTTTATTATTCTTATTATTTCTATTAATTTTATTATTTTCATTATTTTTAATTTTTAATTAATTTTATTATTTTCATTATTTTTTATTTATTATTTTTATTATTTTTATTATTTTTATTATTTTTATTATTTTTATTATTTTTATTTTTTTTATTGAAGGATCGTATTCGATAACTCCGCTCGAAATTGTTTTGAGAAGAACGCTCGATCGAGACGACAAAAGTCGAATTGTTTTCGTGAGATCGGTTTGAGAAGGATGGAACCGAGAGAGAGGCTGAATGCACGCGTCTCTTTTTTATCCGCCAGCTGTTGACTCTTAATGTCCGATGACCGATGACGTAAAAGCCTGACGGTCGGTATTCGACCGGCCCTGAACGATAAATTTACAACAATAAGTTACGATTGATCGAACCCAATGACACGACGTGCGATCGCTCGTGCCAAGTTTTCTTTCACAAATACGAACGAACCTCGCATCGTGCACGTTCGAACAATTTTCTTTATTTACATTACACGTTTCGCAATAAAAATTTCAATTTGCTTACAAATTCATTCGTCGTAATAATAAACAATATCGACGATTATAAAAATATCATCGATAAATTTCAATTTAAATTTATCCCTCGTTCGTCACGTTCCTCCCACGAGTCGTCTTTTGTTTTCGTCCCAGCTGTTACTCGCGTTCTCTAAATTTTGTTGAACTTAATTACTGACCTCATCGCGTAGGCAGGATGACCCGCGAGCAGTCTCTCCGTCTTAATTTAACTATCGCTCTCACCGGATCAAACTGTTTATTCCTACGAGCGAAACTAAGGTCAACGGATATTTAGATGTTGATCGAGGTTAAAGAAAGAAAAGGAAAACCAATATCGTCACCACCAGGAATTGTTTTAGCGCGATGACGCTTTTTTAAAATAGGAAGACAAGTTTTATTCATAAATTCCTGGAAATACGAATAAAATTGAGATACAAACGTGTGTTATAATAGCGCATCGTTATTTCCACGGAAGAAAAAATCTTACGTAATCGCGGTCGCATACGAGAACTGGATAAGAGCAAGCACAATTGTCACAGGAAATATTCGATAAAATCAAGGAGGTCACTGAAGAAAAGTCGATTTTATTTCTAGTCTTTTATTTTATTTTATTCGATTGAAAAAACAGTTCGTTTGGATAAAAAATGCACAAGGATTTCGGATTAACACAGAACTATGAGAGCGTGAAAAATTGTGATGGAAGAAAAATTGGCAGACGCGGTTACGAACAGACATCTGCGAACGTTGAAGTTTTGACCCGAGAATTACGACGACGAGAGAGGCTTATCAGTCTCATATCTATGCTGCCGGAGACGAGATAGGAGTTATACCGATAATGAAATACACGATGATAAGGCTAACGTTGCGTTCGACCCCCGACGCATAAGCTGCGGAAGGTGCGAGTAGCTATTACCTCGATCTATAGGGTGAGTTTCAATAAGGTCTCTCAAACTTTATTTTAAGGTCGATGGGATCATTACAAACAAAAGTTGTAAATATACATTGGGGATATTTTTAATAGTTTACGAGATATCAATGTTTAAAGTCGGTCCAATCAGAGCGCGTCGAGAAGCGTTGGAGCCGCCCACTCCCCTCCATAGGCGTAAAGATGGCACAGCGTAGGGCGTTACATTTGGGGTTGCGAAATTCAGAGCAGTCAATTTTATTTATTATATTATTACGCAGTCATTTTTATTTCTCGGGCATTGCTCTGAATTTTGCGGAGCGCGCCGAGAAGCGTTGGAACCGCCCACTCCCTGTCCTAGCAGCCAATGTCCCAGAAATAAAAATGACTGCGTAATAATATAATAAATAAAATTGACTGCTCTGAATTTTGCAACACCAAATGCAACACCCTACACTGTGCTATCTCTACAACTGGGGCAGAAGTGGGCGGCTCTGATTGGACCAACTTAAAACATTTATATCTCGTAAACTATTAAAAATATCCCTAATGTATATTTGCAACTTTTGTTTGTAATGATTCCATCTACCTTAAAATGAAGTTTGAGACACCTTATAAAATTCACCCTGTACATGTATATATTGATATACACGTGTGTGCAGATCGTAACGCAGCACTGTGACCAATATACCTATGGTGTTATCAAATAAACTGTAATACTCCGGATAACAATGTCTCGTTATGCGATCGGTAATGGAAAAACGATAATTTGATCGTTTTGTAAATAAAAAACAAACATTTTATCGAATTATTAATGTTAATAGTGTTTATTCGTGTAACTTGGAGCTTTTAGCTTCATTAGGGACATTACAGTTTGGTAAATAAAAATAAGAAAATGTTGTTTACTATACTTAATATAGCGAGGTTTTAATGTTATTTGGTATTTATAAATAAAAGAGGGCTGTAAGTAAGGAAGTAAGATGTAGGACGTCATAGGGAACATTGTAAATTGATTATCGTCGGGGAAATGGATGTTTGCGAGTCGACGGTTGTAAATCAGCAGGAAGGAAGAGAAAAAGGAAGCAGAATAGCGAGAGAGAGAGAGAGAGAGAGAGAGAGAGAAAGAGGAGGGGTTGTATTAAAGCCACCCTTTTGTAATGCATTAACGGCAAGCAGCTCGGCGCCATGGGGGTCGTTTGGCTCATACTTGGAAATCTATATAACGAAAGAGAGAGACAGAGAGAGCGAGAGAGAGAGAGAAAGTGCGAAAGGAAAAAAGTCTATTCCGCTTACATACCGAGCGTTACCAAAGGCGTGGAACTTCCGACAAGTCAAAATTCTAGGACCGAGGAATTCTCTCGAATCCTCTTCCTCCCTTAATCCTTGACGATTATAGAAATTCGATGTTTGGCAGCAAACTCTTACAGTAATTTCGACAAAAATAACATGAATTACCATTTTTCTTACCATCCGTCGGTAATTCAGGTTAAAATGAAAAAATGTCAGCTCTCTCGTCCCCTTTATGTCCTTGATGAATTCTAATGTCGTTTTCTAGCAAAATTAAATCACGAATTTATTATTGCAAACCACGAGAATATTGAATTGAATCGATAACGTCAATCATCTCGATGACATTTTTACCGACCGAGTTGGGTAACATTTTTCATGAAATTTATTCCAAGGGATTAGGAGGAACTCCAGGATAGTTTCCTTATTAAAAGTTCGACTATATCTACGCAGCTTTATATCGTGATACTTGGCCTAGAACATCAATACGTTACTTTTCCCTCTCCCTCGTGTTTCCGTCCGATGACCAGCTCGAAGTCGAAAAGTCGTATTTCCAGTTAATAAGAGGAACAAAAATACGCCCTTTTGACATTGAGCCATTTTTTTTACTACGATACAATCGACTGGATAAAGCGTACTATAGCGACGAATAAACGACCCCGTCATCTCCCCATGACCGAGTTTTACTCGTCGCCTCTCCATCATCGAGGCTCAACGACCTCTTCAACCAACCCTATCCCTTCTATTCCCCCTCCTCACCTCCTCGCCTCATTTGTTTACTCATCGCCTTTAGCGACCCATCCCCGACATGCGATCGTCGCAATATCTAATGAAACGCAAATAAACGCAGCCTCTCGATTCTTAAGCCACATAATCCTGAAGAAAAGTTGCCAAATTTCAAGTTTGAAAAAAAAATAGTTTTAAGATAAACACAATTTTAGAATTGAAGAAAACCTGAAAAATTGAAGAATCCTTAAGAAAATTGGTCAAATTGAATATTGAAAAAAAAACAAACATTTTAATATAAACACAATTTTAGAATTGAAGAAAACCTCAAGAATTGAAGAATCCTTAAGAAAATTGTTCAAATTTGAATATTGAAAAAAAACAAACATTTTAAGATAAACACAATTTTAGAATTGAAGAAAACCTCAAGGATTGAAGAATCCTTAAGAAAATTGTTCAAATTTGGATATTGAAAAAAAACAAACATTTTAAGATAAACACAATTTTAGAATTGAAGAAATCCTCAAGAATTTAAGAATCCTTAAGAAAATTGTTCAAATTTGAATATTGAAAAAAAACAAACACTTTAACAGAAAGACAATTTTAGAATTGAAGAAATCCTCAAGAATTGAAGAACCCTAAGAAGAATTAGTCATATTTAAATTTTGAAAAAAAATACAAAAGTTTTAAGATAAACACAATTTTCAAATTGAAAAGATCCTGAAGAATCGAAGAACCCAAAAAAAAATCAGACAAACTTGAATTTTGAAAAAAGAAAAAACAAAAATTTGGAGAAAACCACAATTTTCGAATTTGACAATATTTTTCATCGTAAGCTTAGAAACGATGTGAAGTATTTTGTACACGTTCCTTATACGAGATAATCATCTATTCGCTGTATTATCAAATGACTTATCACAAAATGATTGTTGCAGGTGTTCAAGCTGTTCAAGGGACGTGACTTTCCAGCGAGCGTAAATAAAAAAGAAAAAGAAAATAATAATAATCACGCGTACAACGCGTAAATCCAGATTGTGGCAAAATATATAAATCCTCGAGATCGAGAAATGTCACCGGACAAGGAGAGAATACCACCGACGATGTGCACGGGAGAAATGGACGTCGACATGTTGAACCCATCGGGAATCGGTGAGCCAGAGATATCCGAAATTACAAAGAGAAACGTCGGCGCCAAGAATGAAAATGGAGTGAAGCACGATGATGTTAAGAAGAACGTGGAATACATACCGAGAATTAAATGGCCGGATCTCATCGTCCAGATTTTCATTCATGCAGGATGCCTTTACGGTTTCTCCCTCTTGTTCACTCATGCCAAATTACTCACGTCTATATGGGGTATGTTGCATATTAAAATTTATTAATTCAATAATTAATTTCAATTATACTAAAAGAATATTTAATTGTACAATTAATTGTTATACTATAATTGATTAATTGGCATAAAATAATTAATTAATTGTTACAAAATAAACAATTGATTGTTGTAAAATAATTGATTGATTTTTATAAAATGATTAATTAATCGTTACGATAATTAATTTTATCGTAGAACGATATTTAATTGTAGAATAATAATTAATTTTCATAATGTAATTGATTAATTATTACAAAATAATTAATTGATTATTGTAAAATAATTGATCGATTGTTACAAAACGATTAATTATTCGTCATGATAATTAAACTAAAAAGTATTATTAATTTTCAATAATCGATCAAACTTACTTAGTAATAAATATTTACATAATTTTTCAACTCGCCACATTTTTTATTTCCCCCATTTCATTCACCAAAATCGATAGATAATCGTATCTACCCCGCGACTTTTAATTATCATCAATGGTGTCATCGAGTTTATCGATAAGATGGAAAATGAATGGAAAACAATGGCCTTCTCATTGTCGCGAGGATCGTTTTATTTTTCAACAAGAAACAAGAAACTATCTACTACTACCTCAAAGCTTACTCATCTTTTATCGTTCTACGATCAACGTAAGAAGATAAAACAATTAGTACAATATTTTTAATCCATTTTTTCTTAGACAATTTTTTTTAAACATTTTTTTTTTTTAATTTTTGTTTTTCTAGACGAACAAAAATTCGATAATTTGTACAAGATCAGACGCAAAATATTTGAGTTAAGTTTTGCAAATCCTTGTAGTCCGAGACGACCGGACGACAGTGACGACAACCAACGAAAACGACGCGAATAGTTTCTAATATTGCGGGGGCTCTCTCACGTATTAATATCCGTGACACGCGTAAGATCGCGTCTGCACCGACTGGACCGCTTCGAGAGAGAATCCATACGGTTCGACTTCGGTAGCGAAAATTTTCGCGTGTCCGTTACCTCTCGAAATACATCTTCGACGAAATAACATCGATGTAATCGATCGAAAATCGTTCAGTAACGAGTGAAAAGTGTAAATACTCAAAATCGTAAGAGTTTGCCAAATTTCTCAACGATATTTTCATTAAGAGAAATCCTTTCGTTCGATTTATTTATTAATTCAATTTTTTAATTAAATTAAAATTCAATTTTAAAAGTTGAATAAATAAAAAGAAACTCGATCCAAATTTGATTTGTATTTATCATTGAGCTTGACTGATGACGAAATACATCTTCGACGAAATAACATCGATGTAATCGATCGAAAATCGTTAAGTAACGAATGAAAAGCGTAAATACTCAAAATCGTAAGAGTTTGCCAAATTTCTCAACGATATTTTCATTAAGAGAAATCCTTTCGTTCGATTTATTTATTAATTAAATTTAAATTAAATTTTGAAATTTGAATAAATAAAAAGAAACTCGATCCAAATTTGATTTGTATTTATCATTGAGCTTGACTGATGACGAAATACATCTTCGACGAAATAACATCGATGTAATCGATCGAAAATCGTTAAGTAACGAATGAAAAGTGTAAATACTCAAAATCGTAAGAGTTTGCCAAATTTCTCAACGATATTTTCATTAAGAGAAATCCTTTCGTTCGATTTATTTATTAATTAAATTTAAATTAAATTTTGAAATTTGAATAAATAAAAAGAAACTCGATCCAAATTTGATTTATATTTATCATTGAGCTTGACTGATGACGAAATACATCTTCGACGAAATAACATCGATGTAATCGATCGAAAATCGTTAAGTAACGAATGAAAAGTGTAAATACTCAAAATGGTAAGAGTTTGCCAAATTTCTCAACGATATTTTCATTAAGAGAAATCCTTTCGTTCGATTTATTTATTAATTAAATTTTTTAATTAAGTTTATATTCAATTTTGAAATTTGAATAAATAAAAAGAAACTCGATCCAAATTTGATTTGTATTTATCACTGAGCTTGACTGATAAAAAAAGTTAACGAAAAATAAAATTGTTAATTACGATAAAATTAATAAAATTCGAAAAAAAAACATTTTATCTTGAAAGATCGATCATCGTTGTAAAAAAAAATCGATTCGTACGAGCGAGAAACTTATTTTTTTATATCGCGACGGTTCACCCACAGTGCAAAGTTGTCGAGGTTCTACGTTCGAATTACAAATCGATAGTCTCGTGTACAACGTTTGAAATTTCTCGTCGCGGTTGATGAACGAAGTTGATAAGTCTTCGGGACAAAATTATATCGTGTTCGGAACGTTACGATGCACGTTTAAACGATAGAAATCGCCAGTGAAAAAAAAACAAAATTTCTTACGCTCAATTCGCTGAAAACAAATTTAACAATATTTTTTTTCCAACACAAAACAAATTTTACAATAAAATTATGATAAATTTTTATAGAAACTGTACAAAAACGTAGAATTTTTATTAAATTTTATCAATAAAATTGAAAAAAAATAATCAAGGTCAAGGGACTCCGAGTCGAGTGTCAAAGTTAAAAAGCGTTCAAGGTCATTAGGACAGGACGAGGTCGTAGCGCATCGAGCCCTTCGTCCCTTCCACAATATTTCTCCCGTTCCTCCCAGTTTCTTTTTTATATTCATCGAAGGGGTTGAGGGGGGAGGAAGGTTGCTGACACAGAGGGCGCCGAGACGCCAGGCGCCACGAGGCGAATAAATATCAACCCCCTTGCCTATGACTAGGGCTTACACCCCCCCAAATACCCACGAAACACACTTCGGGGAATAATAAAACATAGGTCACAGGGAGACTCGTCGGACACGCTGTGTTAGACCGAATACGCGAGAAAGAGAGAGAACGAAAGGAGAAAGAAAGAAGAAGAGATCTATATTATCAACGATTCAATCGTCCTTCAGCCTCGTTCCCAAGGACATTTCTTTTTATCGCATCAAACAGAAGCTAGAAATGTTCGTCTAGCTCGAAAAGCTTCGACCACTTACGCCTCTGCTACGATTTCGATTAATCCTTCGCGTGTTTTATTAAATTGTGATCGGTACAGTTTGAGACCGTTCTTGCTACGACGATCGATGTTTCACGGTAAAGCTCGGTTATACGTGAAAAGAGAATTGCGCGTTTCGATTAATAATGAAATTCTTATTTTCATGGAAAAGAGACAATTTTTTTTAGTAATTAAATGATTCAAAAGGTAAATACAGTTGGGGGTTTGATTAATAAAAATTGATAAAGAATATTTAATTGTAAGTTACGTACAAACGTGGGCGAACGATCGTGTGGGGAGTTACTAGCGTGCGGGTAAACGAGGTAAATTACAAAATAGTCGACAAGATATCGTAACGATCCACAGTAAATTAGATCCGACGAACGCACATTGCTCGAGCCCATTGTAGTCAATTGATCGAGTTGAATTCAATAAACGTCGCGAGGATTCGAATGGTCGAGTCTTGATAGTGATAAGAACGCGGTGGTCGTGATTCGAACTAAATTCGTCGGTAAGAACGAGTCCGTGTGTACCGACTGTAACTTCTTTATCGACCGCCGATAATTTTTTCTCAAACCGACCGTCGATAACCAAGATTTCATTAAAATTGTGAACTCGATTCAAGTCCATGAGTCAGAATTATCGCAATTATCAAAATATTCTTTGCATCACTAGATAAAATATTGTACTTTAATTTTCACAACAAGAATTCAGCAATTAAAAAAATCGAATTAAAAAATTGAAGAATTAATTACAATTATTTTTCATAATCTCGTTTATCGACATTACAGCAATCATCAAAATATTCTTTGCATCACTAGATAAAACATTGATACTTTAATTTTCACAACAAGAATCGAACAATTAAAATAATTGAATTGAAAATTTAATTAAATTGATAAAATTGATTAAAAATTTTTTTTTCTTTATTTCATCACAGCATTTGTGACGATCTACACGACTGGCTTTGGTATAACCGCCGGTGCTCACAGGCTGTGGTCTCACAGAGCGTATAAAGCGAAATGGCCTCTACGATTGCTTCTCGTCCTTCTGTTCACCGTGACGGGTCAGGTATGACTTAAACAAAACAAAAACATTTCTAAAAAACATAAAAATCAAAAAATAACATTGAAACTTAATTTTTATTAACAAATTTAATTAAAAATTGTGATTTTTTTTTTTTAATTTCTCACCCAACTTATTTCTTTAGAGACACGTATACGCATGGGCACTCGATCACAGAGTTCATCACAAGTACAGCGAGACCGATGCCGATCCTCACAATGCGAAACGAGGTTTTTTCTTCGCTCACGTTGGCTGGCTGTTCACAACTCCACATCCGGAAGTCGTTGCCAAGAGAGAAGCGGTCGACATGAGGGACCTCGAGGACGACGCGATCGTTATGTGGCAAAAGAAGTAAGCTTGACAAAAAATTATTACGTCCATCAAAAAAAAAAAAAAAAAAAAAAAAAAAAAAAAAATCATGTAAAAAATCCAAATTTTTATTAATTAATTAAAACTGTTATTTTCAATCGTTCGCCTTTTGTCATTCAGATATTACGTACCTCTCTTCGCACTTCTGGCTATCGCCTTGCCTGTATCGATACCATGGTACTTTTGGAACGAGTCACTCTGGGTTTCCTTCTGGGTTAATTTCAACTTCCGGTTCTGCGTAACCTTGAATATCGCATTTTTCGTCAACAGCGTTGCCCACATGTGGGGCCAAAAACCTTACGATAAGTAAGTCAAGCTCGTACTATTGTTTAAATAACAAAAAAAAAAAAAAAATTTTTAAAGAAAATTTTCAATGTGTCCAAAAATTTTTAAATATTAATTTCTTTTTTTTTCGATTGATTCAAACAGACACATCTCACCGGTGGAGAACGTGGTCGTGTCGATAGCAGCGTTGGGCGAGGGCTGGCACAATTATCATCACGTTTTCCCCTGGGATTATAAAACAGGCGAGCTCGGAAATTATTCGTTCAACATAACGACCGGTTTTATCGACGGTTTCGCGAAGCTCGGTTGGGCTTACGACAGGAAATACGTCTCGCCGGAAATGGTAAAACGTCGAGCTGATCGTTCGGGCGACGGTAGCCATGTTTGGGGCTACGGGGACGAAGATATATCGAAGGAAGATCGAGACGAGCTCGACACGATGCTCGACAATAAAAATCAATAAAAATAATCCGATTAATCAAAGTCCGAAACTATTCACGAGCGAGAGTCGATAAGAGCCATTTTATATTTTTTTAAAACGAATATAATAACGATTCTTCTTTCTATTTGTTTTTTTTTCCTAAATATTATCATCATTCTCGTACTTAATTTATCAATCGGCGAGGAAAATTTGTTCATAGTTTAGATCAATCCCGAAGCTGAGCCAAAGAAACGTGATTTCTTTTTTCCATGGATTATCTTTCAATTTATCA
>CAXFZK010000231.1:5000-15000 GCA_964007305.1 Netelia melanura
ATCGTGAAAATAATATTCTTAGCTTGACGAAGCGTTGCATGATGCGTGCGGCGTCGTCCCCAATCCCGCGTCGGACAATATTCCTCCAGGTCGACGTATTTTCCGGTGACGAAGTTGATTGGTCGAACCGTGCTGTCGATCTTCTGGCAGGAGCCGGGCGATGGATGCCCTTTTTTGGGAGACTCCCGTCGTAGAAAATTCGACTGTCCCTGGCTAGGATGATCGGTCGAGATATTGTCCGTCTCCTATGTCGGCTCGTACTTTTGGATGATCTCGCTTCTTAGAATTTCGAGGTTGGACTATCGATAATTTAGGAGCAATCCTTCATTAGCCTCCCAGATGGTCGGGAGAAGGTGGGGGAAACATTTGAGAGCGCGCGGAAGGGGTTTTGTTTTGCCCGTGAGCTCGCGGTGTCTCGCACAGTCGAGTACCGTTACAGCATGTTTGATAAAATTCATCCGTTCATCAATTATGACTCCAAGGTATTTATAGGAGCTTGTATACATGATTCTTACGTCACAGATGGTGATCTTTGGTAGTCTACCTGCACTGAGCTTTCCTCTAGCCATCATCGCCTGTGTTTTCTTGGCTGATATTTTAAGTTTGTTAGCTTCACACCATTCCCCTATGAGCTCAGCTACTCCACCTGCGAGTTCCTCTAGCCCATTTCTGGTATTGGCCTTTATGAGATATACAACGTCGTCCGCATAACCGGTAACTTGTACCTCATCACTATCGAATCTTTGCGTTGTCCTCTTCAGTAACGTATCCATGCAGTAGTTCCAGATGTTTGGTCCCAGAATCGACCCTTGTGGGCAGCCACGCTGTACTTTAGGGACAACTCTTTCGAACTTATTACATACTTCGATCCTTCGTCTCTTGAAGTAATTGTTTATGATTCTGAACAGGACACTACTGCATTCTCCCTCAACTAGGCGCGCTCTGATAGCTGGCCACCACAAGTTGTCGAAGGCTCCTTCAATATCAAGAAAGACTGCAACAACATACTTTTTCTCCGTGTGCATCACTCCATTTTTATACTCCATGAGCGCGTCCTCCGTAGATAGTCCCTTTTTGAAGCCAAACTGGCGATCACTGCTCAGCCGCAGCTCCTCGTACTTCCGCTGTATACGATTCAGGACTATTCTCTCGAACACTTTGCTTATTACTGGCAACAGAGCTATAGGCCTGTAAGCACCGACCAATCCCAAGTCCACTTCTTTACTTTTTGGTATTATTTGTAGCTTAGCAATTTTCCAATCATTCGGAATTCTCTCTTCCCTGAGGCACTTATTATATATCATATATAACACCTCCTTCTTTTCTTCCCAAAGTGCTTTGATAATCTCCGGCCCAAGGCCGTCTCGGCCAGGTGCTTTATTGTCTTTTAACTTTCTTATCGCATCCTTTATTTCCGCATACGAAATATCTGGCTCTACGTTTGCATTCTCGTATCCCTTGTACTTCTCTCGAATTTGAAGATGTAAAGGCGTCTCATTTTCCACGCTTTCGATTGGTGAGAACTTCTGGAGTAGCAATTGAACAGACTCCCGCCATGATTTTGTTTTCCCTCCCGTTGGTAGAGTGAGGGCTCCGACATCGGTTTTCTGCCGAATTTTATCTCGGGATATCTTATAAATAATCCCCCACGGGTCCTTATTTCCTTCCACGTGTACAAAGTTTCTCCATGAGGAGTCTTTTTGTTGCCTGATTTCCTTAGTGTATCTATTTCTAGCCACTCTATACTGTTCTTTGCACTGTTGCAGGGTATCAACCAACTGCAATCGGCGCGCTCTTGTCAGTTGCCTTTTCGCTTTCCTCGTTTGCCTTCTGAGCTTCTCCAAGTCACTGCTCCACCATGGGACTGCTCTGTCGCTATTCTTCTTTTTAGGGATTGACGCATTGCAAGTGTCCGTAAGTAACTCTCTAATCTCCTTATTCAATGCATTGACCTTCTTGTACCTCATAGATTCCATGCGCTCTGGAGTGAAATTTCTGTGCAATTCCTGTTTGAACTTGTTCCAATTTGCAGCCTTGATCTTGAACGCACTTTTCTGCAGAGAAATGGTCTCCATTTCACGCTCTAGTCTTAAGCAAACTATAATTAAGTTGTGGTCACTGGTCAGTGCCTTGTCTGTTAGACACCAGCTCACAAAGTCGCCGCCGATTCCTCGGCCGGCCACCGTTATATCTATGTTCGACTGTCCTTGCGAGTTGAAGAACGTGTATCGGGGACTAGGTTCATTTAATACTGTCAATTCCCTCTCTATTAAAAACTCCTCAAGTATGCTCCCGCGCTCATCTGTCTCTCCCGAGAGCCAAGTAGACGACCTCGCATTTGCGTCCATGCATATCAGGACCCGGTGGTCATTAATTCGCGCCAAGACGGCTTCTAGTTCCATAGTAAACTGTTCCATTGGTAGTGAGAACTGGCAGTACAAGTTTACCAGGTAATATTTGTATCTTGCCGTTCGTACTTCTAGAGCCATAATATGCCCAGATACATCGGTTACCAGCGGAAAAACTTCCAGCCGGTCAGTGCGCACCACAACCGCTACCCAAGGGGTCTCTGCATTCGGATAAAAAACGCTCATTTCTTGGGATTTATAGCCTTGGACTTTTCCTTGGTAGACGTATGGTTCCTGAATGCACAGTATGTCCAGCTTCAGTTCTATCATTATCGTCCTTAGTTCTGCCGCAGCTACTGCTGATCTCTGCGCATTTATTTGCCCAATTTTTAGCTCCATTTAATTCTCGACCGGTAAAGCTCCACTTGTCTCAGGTACTCCGGGCATCCGGGGGATCGCGTGCTGTGCTTGGTTTCTTTTCTTTTAGCCCGGGTACAGTTAATGCACACTGGGCATTCTTTGTTTGGGCATGTCTCACGTAAGTGTTCCTGGCTTCCACAGTTTTCGCATGATTGTTTTTCCTGGCTGCAATTTTTCGCTATATGCCCATATCCCAGGCACCTGAAACATCGCGTAACATTTATGTACTCCTTTACTTTGTATGTTCGCCAGAGCATGAACACTCTCTCGCGGTTTAGGATCTCCTCGTATTGCTTAGCTGGAAGCTGCACGATCCAATTAACCCGATCTGCTTTCCCATTTATTTTAAAGCAGTGCCGAAAGCTTATCTTTTCTTCCAGCATTGTCCTTTCCATATCCATCCCATGTTCAAAGTTTTTGGACAAAAAGTCCTCTTTAAGCTCCTCGGCCTTGTGTTCTTTCTCGACGTCGTATATAATTATACACGGGTCCATTCTCTTCGGGCCTGACGACCGTAGTCCGGCACCGTTCAAACCAGCGTTGTTAACAATTTCGACATCCGTCTTGCTATTAACCTCCATAACAATCCCTTTGGCACGAAGTTGTCGAATATTTCGTACTTTCAGCGTGCTTCTCTTCTCTTTCAGAAGGTCCGTCACCTTCGCTTTAATTTCATCATTAGTTCTCTCATCATTTTCATTTTCAGGCTTAATGATAATGACCTCATATTTTTCTTTTTCTTTTTGAGGTTTCCTCAGCCGCTGTCCAGGACCACCAGCCTGATGAGCCCCACTTGGCGTAGAACTCGCTACCGTTTGCGCATAGGTAAGTTTACCTCTTTTGGAGCATTCTGCATGCTGCGCCACGACCTTTTCTTTCTCCAGAATCTGTTGCTGAAGCATCGATTCAAGTACAGCCCACTTTCCCAAAATATACTTGATGGTCGGCCTGTTAACTTTATTAGCTTCATCGAATAAAAACGATTCCAGATTATCCCTTTCGATTTTTACTTCGTCCAGGATCGTTCGGTCGCAAATCCCCTCGATATCCATACCCTCATCTAGACGCTTTCTCTTGACCGCTTGTCCAAGCTCGTCAGTGAAGGACGCGACCGAGCTGCGTCGGCTTACGCCAGCACTCGGCGTGTCCCCATCCTGATTTCTCGTCTCTTCCTCCATACTCTCGTCCTCCAACGCACGCCTACTACTCTTCTTTGTTTGTTTTGTTTTTTGTTTAGGTTTTTCCATAGTATTCCCACGAGTGTGGTCGGAATAGTGTCGACCCGGGCAGAGCCGCCTTACCCGGGCAAGCCTGATTACTCTGGGGGGTCGGCAGGTGCCCCAGAGGGATCGTGTGAAACCGTCATATTTAACGTCCCACGGCCATTCACCCCTTGGCACGATGCCTTACACCGTGGGTTGGGACGTTGGCTACGCTCTTTGTCTGGTCCTTCACCTCGAACCACTCCAGCATGGTTAGACCTGCCAGGAGTTGGACTCCCGCTGGCACAGCTTCGAGGATCATCAGGACACGCAAGCCCCCCCACCACAACAAGGTAGCGAGCCACGGGGGGGAGTAGATAGGGACATTCAATGTGAAGGTCGGCCTCCCGAGGGAGACTCGATCTGTGCGACCTCGCCGTTATAGGCATACGCTACGATCGTCCATCTACTAGGTAGCGTGCGTAGTGGAGGAGCAGTTTAGCTACACCGGTGCTCGATCCACCCCCACCGGGACCTCAAGGATCACGATGCGTGCAGTTTCGACCGCCGGTGCACTCACGGGGAACCTCGGGAAGGCCTGCTCCAAGTGTTCCGCCCAAACACTAGCCCAGCATACGTTCAAAGTAGGAGCATCCCCCGTTCACCGTTCAAAATGGATGCTCCCAGTCTCGTTCAAAACGAATTCAAATCATCTCCGACACGTTCGAGCCCGGATCAGATTCAAACTCGTGCAGTGCGTTCAAAGTGGGAGCTTCCCCCGTTCAAAATGAAAGCTCCCAGCGCAGAAGCAACTCTTAGCTCCACAGCCGTCCTTTACGGACCCATTTGGCCTGTGTTAATAGCGGGACCCACGGATAGGGGGTTGCTTGCTCAGCTACGACCATGTGAGTCGTAGCTACTCCCGCCAGTAGATAGGGACAGAGGGAATCTCGTTAATCCATTCATGCGCGTCACTAATTAGATGACGAGGCATTTGGCTAAAAACCTGTATCCTTCCTGCCAGACAGGAGGATAGACTTTCGGAGGTTAACCCCCCCGTGGGGTTTCAAACTTAACAACTTAGCCACTCGGTAGGCTACAACACCGCTGCCAAAAGTCCGTACAACGGACTTGGAAGAATTAGACTTAGCAGAGTCCCCTTTCTCGGAGAAAGGGGAAAGCGGACTTTGGCCACACAAACTGTGTGCTCAGGGAAAACCGCGTGAAGGTTTCCGCTCGACTTGAAGAGTCGCTCTGCCGCCGTGACTCGTCTCCTTTCGGACGACTTTTAGTGTCGCACGACTCGCACCAATTTGCGGACTTTTATGCGAATTGGGCTTTTTGCTGCAAATTTTGTCAATATACCATCTACGGCTGATGGGTCAAATATCACTCAATCGAGTGTTTATGTTAGTCGATACTACCATTTATCGGTTTCGGCGCCGGCCTCCTCTTTCCCCTAGGTGGTTGTTGTTGTCGTCAATGAAGCCATTGGCTATCTCCAGGGATGACCGCAGTGCCATCATCGCCACCGTGAGGAGATCTCCCTTGGTGAGGCCAAGGTCCTTCAGTATGGCTTTCGTTTCTTTGGGTAGCGTCCCTCGACTTCCTACCACGATCGGCCATACTGTACCCTTAGTCGTTCCCTCGATTTTCTGCACCAAGGCTTTGGCCGTGCTCTCGTATTTCTCCGCTTTCTCTTTAGCTGCGTCTCTCAAATAAGTGCGGTTCTCATAGCGTACTGTCACATCTGCGACTACGATTTGATCGTTGATCTTTACGACCAGGTCTGGCTTCTTTAATTCTCCGCCTACCCTTATTGTGGGCTCGACGAACACTGTGTGTCGCCGAGACGCTATCTCTGCTATGAACGCTTTTATGTCGTCGTGTCTTCTTATCCTAGCATCCTTTGTATGTAGGCATTGGCCAAGGATGTGTCCTAGGGTTTCTGGCTTATCTCTGCACCTTCTACATGTTATATCAAGCCGCGGGTCCGTCCGCCCTAATACGGCCCTCGTGCCAAATGTATTTGTTCGCATTTTTATTGCGTCTGTGAGCCTTGAACCCTTCAGTAGAGTCATATTCGTTAACCACGAGTTTCCGATTCCGTCGTTTCGGAACTCGTTCACTCCCTGACCTTGCGACGGTAGTGCTGCCCAGTCATCCGTTTCTTTCTTTGTTGTGCTGAATTTCAACCGATTATACTCTGCCTCATTGGTCGGGAGTCTGCCCCCGAGTGACTTGGCGCATTTTCTTGCCTCTCCCGCCAGGTTTCCTCGTTCTGCTGCCTCTTTCAATGTGAGGTCGTTCGTGTCCGACACTTTTAAAAATGTGCGGATTGTGCCTAGTTGAACGAGGCTTTCGTATTTCATTAGCCCCAGACCACCCCGACTCTTCTTGGTATAGAAGAAGCCGGTGGCGGTGGAGCTCGTTAAATGGAACATATCTTTGACTTCTTGTCTTATCATTCGATCAATCATTTTTAGTGTTCCTTTCGATGATCGGTTGTTCTTCAGCGAGTATAAAAATCGCGGTAGTATATAAGTCTGGAGCAGGTCCAGCTTTTGGTACGGCTTCAGCTTTAGTTCTCTCACGTTTTGTGCCACTTTTGACACCGTCGGCAACTCTGTGCCTTTTACTAGGCCTCTCCATGGCCCTATCTTTATGCCTAAGTATTTAAGAGTCTCGTCAACTTGTACCGCCGGTACTCTTTCCTCTCCTATGTGCAATTCCGGGTCTGTTACGTACCAGCTTTTCGATTTGGAGATAATCCGGAAGGTGCTACATTTAGTCACGGATAGCGCCATTCCGAGACTCTCCAGATATCTCTCGACTCTTTTTAGCTGTTTCTGTGCCGCTTCCCTGTCTCGCCCCAGGAGAACAAGGTCGTCGGCGAATGCAAGTATCGACGCTTCTTCCTCTCCGATACTTATACCTCTTGTTTCTGTGTCCACCTGCTCGATTAACTCATCGATAGCGAGGTTGAACAGCAGTGGTGACAGCGGATCTCCCTGTTTCACACCTCTTCTCAGTTCTATTTCCACCGTCCCATCTCTTCCTCTTATCTCGGTCTTGCATCCTTTGTACATTTCCTCTATGTACTTGCATATATGAACTGGTACTAGCTTTCTCGCTAGACCTGGTCTAAGGCTTTGGTGTGGCACCGTGTCGAATGCCTTGGACACATCCAGCACTGATACCACTCCTCCGTGGCTCGCTTTTGCGGCCGCAATGGTCTCATTCAGTATGAGTATATTTAAACTACATCCATCCTCGGCGGTAAAACCCTTCTGCCGAGGGGATTGTTTAATAAAATTGCGTAGCTTGTTGTCGATAATGGCCGAAAAAATCCGACCAAGCATTGAGCCGACGGTTATAGGTCGCCAGTTCTTTATATCTTTGGTATCTTTCCCTGCTTTAGGAATCAGCGTCGTTCTATTTCGTTTGAAGGCCTCCGGGTAGTAGCTTTCTCTTATCAAGATGTTAAATAGAATAGCTAGTGTTTCTGATACTCCCTTCTTGGTTAGATGGCACTTCTTTATTTTGTCGAGCCCTGGGGCTGACTCGCCTTTAGTTTGCCGTATTCTCTCTCTGATTTCCTCCGGCATAATAGGTTTGAAGACCTCGTTTATGTCGCGCGGCTCTGGGGCTTCAACGTCCCTTTGCTGCGGACCTGGTTGCCCCCAGAGTTCCTCGTACAGCTCTGATATTTCTTGAGCTTTGGGCGGGTCTTGCTTAATCTGTAGATATGAAAAATCTCCGCTCGCCGCCATCTCTGCTAGCTTTTTTGGGCACTTCTCATATAGAGCTTGACATCTGGCGTATGCGTAACTTTTCCTTCTATTGCTGTTTGCCGGTTTCCTGTTGTTGTTACGAGATTTTGCCCTGTTCTGATCTGCCAGGGCATGTTTCTCCCTCGTGTCCTCTTCGGCCTCGGTGGCTAGGATTCTCATCAGTCTTTCCGTCAGCTCTTCGACTGCTTGCCGTAGCAACTCAGCCGAGTCCGACACCTCCCAGCACACTCGTAGTTCTTCCCCTATCTCGCATATGTCATTTCCATCTGGCACTACAATGTTTCGAATTTCCTCGGTCATAGTGTCCAGCCACTTTTGTTGTTGGTGGTTGCGTTCGTTTGTGTTGGGGAACACTTGTTCTTCGGCACTCGCATACTCTCCCGATTCATCGCTGCTTGTGTCACTATTGCCACGCGACACTTCGAGTCGTTCTTCCTCTTGCTCAGACTCGCCGTCCGAGCTCGATCCTTCCTCCTCAGCACTACTTTCACTCTCGTGGACTGTTACTAGTCGTCGGAAACCCCTTCTCTTATCACTTATTTGCTTGGTCGTCTTCCCTGGGAAGTGCGCCAGTAATCTTTTATTTATGTCTCGGGGCCACTCTTGGTATTCATTCTCGAGTCGCCTCAGGCGTTCTGTTTCTTCCTCTGACCAAACATGTGCTCTCCTTCCCGGTTTCCCATCTCTTACTAGTGCTTCTATTCTCTTTTTGTTTCGCACGGCTGGATGTTCCCATCGCTCGTGCTGGGACCTCCCCATTTGTGTATCGAAGGAAGCCTCGCAATGCTCGCATTGAAAAGCTCCTTGTTGTATGGTAGCTGGGCCTTTACATTTTCCTTTATGTCCGTTCCAGTTTCGTAGACCTGGGAACACCCTTGCGCACCGGTTGCATCTATACGAGATGGCTATTTGCCGATGTTGTTCGCGCAGGTGTTTAGCCAGGTCGCTTGCCTGGAGGAACGCCAGATCTTTGTTCTGTCTTAAGCAAGGCTCACAGCTAGTTGGTCCTTCTAGAGGCATCAGGATCGACAGCCTGCTCATTTGCCTTTGTCTCGCCTGGTCGTTGCCAGTAGTCCCCTGCCTAGCGGACAAGTCCGCCACGGATGACCCGGGACTTGGTTCATCCGCGTCCGAGGCTTCGCCTTGTTTGTCTTCCATATTTTTGTTTTTCCTCCTCCTGAGTCCTTCACTCTTTTTGTCCAATCCTACTCTCCTCCTTGTACGTTCCAGTCGTTGCCACGTAGACTTCCAGCTATTGCTGCACGCGCATTGCTTCCCTCTCAGCTAGCTGAAAGAAAAAGCTGCGATGCTTTGGTGATCTTATATTTTCTCCCTTTGTCTCTGAATCCGGGTCGGGAGTACTCCCGGAGACTTCCGACTCGGGAAAGCTGGGGTCGTCGCTCCCCATCGCTTCGATTTAGCAGGATCAGACCTGCAAACCGAGCTCCCTGAATTTTGTGTTGTTGATCTTAGCACTTTACCGATTTCTCGGTAAAGAGTTCCCAGCGGTCGCCACGAGGAGGCGCCAACAACTTGCAACTATGACCCCCTTAAGAGAGTCATAGTTACTCCCGCCGTTTACCCGCGCTTGCTTGAATTTCTTCACGTTGACATTCAGAGCACTGGGCAGAAATCACATTGCGTCAACACCCGCGAGGGCCATCGCAATGCTTTGTTTTAATTAGACAGTCGGATTCCCCTAGTCCGTGCCAGTTCTGAGCTGAGCGTTGAATGGCGGCCGAAGAGGACGACCAAGATGGCGCAAACCGCCAAGGAAGCCTCGCAGCAAGGAAGATCCGCGGGAGGCCAAGGCACGGGACCGAGCTCGGATTCCAACAAGCACAACCGAGATCGCGCCTGCGTTCACCTCGCCCAGGCCCGGCACGTTAGCCAAACCCGCTTCCCTAACAAGCCCGACGCGCCCCGCTCCTCAGAGCCAATCCTTATTCCGAAGTTACGGATCCAATTTGCCGACTTCCCTTACCTACATTAGTCTATCGACTAGAGGCTCTTTACCTTGGAGACCTGCTGCGGATATGGGTACGAACCGGCGCGACACCTCCACGTGGCCCTCTCCTGGATTTTCAAGGTCCGAGGGGAAGATCCGGACACCGCCGCAACTGCGGTGCTCTTCGCGTTCCAAACCCTATCTCCCTGCTAGAGGTTTCCAGGGAACTCGAACGCTTATACAGAAAAGAAAACTCTTCCCCGATCTCCCGACGGCGTCTCCAGGTCA
>CAXFZK010000231.1:22500-25000 GCA_964007305.1 Netelia melanura
CCGATCGGGGCTCGGAGACGGCGCGTAGACCGATCGGGGCTCGGAGACGGCGCGTGGACCGATCGGGGCTCGGAGACGGCGCGTAGACCGATCGGGGCGTAGATCCGACGCGCGCCCCGACTCGGCACGAAGTTCTGCTCTGGAGCATTGAACGTGATTGTAGAAGGAAAAAAAAAAAAAAAAAAAAAAATTCAACTTTTTTTTGTGTCGTCTCTAGTGTTGGTCGGGCGCGTAGACCGATCGGGGCTCGGAGACGGCACGTAGACCGATCGGGGCTTCGGAGACGACGCGTAGACCGATCGGGGCTCGAAGACGGCGCGTGGACCGATCGGGGCTCGGAGACGGCGCGTGGACCGATCGGGGCTTAGGAGACGACGCGTAGACCGATCGGGGCTCGAAGACGGCGCGTGGACCGATCGGGGCTCGGAGACGGCGCGTGGACCGATCGGGGCTTAGGAGACGACGCGTAGACCGATCGGGGCTCGAAGACGGCGCGTGGACCGATCGGGGCTTAGGAGACGACGCGTAGACCGATCGGGGCTCGGAGACGGCGCGTAGACCGATCGGGGCTCGGAGACGGCGCGTGGACCGATCGGGGCTCGGAGACGGCGCGTAGACCGATCGGGGCGTAGATCCGACGCGCGCCCCGACTCGGCACGAAGTTCTGCTCTGGAGCATTGAACGTCATTGTAGAGGGAAAAAAAAAAAAAAAAAAAAAAATCAACTTTTTTTTGCGTCGTCTCTAGTGTTGGTCGGGCGCGTAGACCGATCGGGGCTCGGAGACGGCGCGTAGACCGATCGGGGCTTCGGAGACTACGCGTAGACCGATCGGGGCTCGAAGACGGCGCGTGGACCGATCGGGGCTCGGAGACGGCGCGTGGACCGATCGGGGCTTAGGAGACGACGCGTAGACCGATCGGGGCTCGAAGACGGCGCGTGGACCGATCGGGGCTCGGAGACGGCGCGTGGACCGATCGGGGCTTAGGAGACGACGCGTAGACCGATCGGGGCTCGAAGACGGCGCGTGGACCGATCGGGGCTCGGAGACGGCGCGTGGACCGATCGGGGCTTAGGAGACGACGCGTAGACCGATCGGGGCTCGAAGACGGCGCGTGGACCGATCGGGGCTCGGAGACGGCGCGTGGACCGATCGGGGCTTAGGAGACGACGCGTAGACCGATCGGGGCTCGAAGACGGCGCGTGGACCGATCGGGGCTCGGAGACGGCGCGTGGACCGATCGGGGCTTAGGAGACGACGCGTAGACCGATCGGGGCTCGAAGACGGCGCGTGGACCGATCGGGGCTCGGAGACGGCGCGTAGACCGATCGGGGCTTAGGAGACGACGCGTAGACCGATCGGGGCTCGAAGACGGCGTGTGGACCGATCGGGGCTCGAAGACGGCGCGTGGACCGATAGGGGCGTAGATCCAACGCGCGCCCCGACTCGGCACGAAGTTCTGCTCTGGAGCATTGAACGTGATTGTAGAGAGGGGAAAAAAAAAAAAAAAAAAAATTCAACTTTTTTTCGCGTCGTCTCTAGTGTTGGTCGGGCGCGTAGACCGATCGGGGCTCCGAGACGGCGCGTAGACCGATCGGGGCTTCGGAGACGACGCGTAGACCGATCGGGGCTTAGGAGACGACGCGTAGACCGATCGGGGCTCGAAGACGGCGCGTGGACCGATCGGGGCTCGGAGACGGCGCGTAGACCGATCGGGGCTTAGGAGACGACGCGTAGACCGATCGGGGCTCGAAGACGGCGTGTGGACCGATCGGGGCTCGAAGACGGCGCGTGGACCGATCGGGGCGTAGATCCAACGCGCGCCCCGACTCGGCACGAAGTTCTGCTCTGGAGCATTGAACGTGATTGTAGAGAGGGAAAAAAAAAAAAAAAAAAAAAATTCAACTTTTTTTCGCGTCGTCTCTAGTGTTGGTCGGGCGCGTAGACCGATCGGGGCTCGGAGACGGCGCGTAGACCGATCGGGGCTTCGGAGACGGCGCGTAGACCGATCGGGGCTTAGGAGACGACGCGTAGACCGATCGGGGCTCGAAGACGGCGCGTGGACCGATCGGGGCTCGGAGACGGCGCGTAGACCGATCGGGGCTTAGGAGACGACGCGTAGACCGATCGGGGCTCGGAGACGGCGCGTAGACCGATCGGGGCTTAGGAGACGACGCGTAGACCGATCGGGGCTCGAAGACGGCGTGTGGACCGATCGGGGCTCGAAGACGGCGCGTGGACCGATCGGGGCGTAGATCCGACGCGCGCCCCGACTCGGCACGAAGTTCTGCTCTGGAGCATTGAACGTGATTGTAGAGAGGGAAAAAAAAAAAAAAAAAAAAAATTCACCTTTTTTTCGCGTCGTCTCTAGTGTTGGTCTGGCGCGTAGACCGATCGGGGCTCGGAGACGGCGCGTGGACCGATCGGGGCTCGGAGACGGCGCGTAGACCGATCGGGGCTCGAAGACGGCGCGTGGACCGATCGGGGCGTAGATCCGACGCG
>CAXFZK010000231.1:30000-37500 GCA_964007305.1 Netelia melanura
TCCAGCTCTGCATCGCGGCTGGTCTTCGCCTTAAGGGCGTTAAATTCGTCTAGATTCTCAGGGAGCGCGTGGGAGCCCAATGCCCTCGCGCATTTCCGCGCCTCTTCACTGTATCTACCCGTGTCTATCACACCCCCCAACACCGGATCCCGGGACTGCGATATATTTATGTGCGACTTTATCGTCGCTAATTGAATAACCCTTTCATATCTAATGAGGCCTAGCCCCCCTTTAGCCTGCGATGTATAGAATAATCCCGTGGCGGTCGACGCTACAAGATGCAGCATATCCTTAACGACCTGACGGATACGCTGATCCAGCATCCGGAGCGTACCCTTCGCCGGTTTGTTCGCCGACAGCGAATACACAAACCGGGGAAGTACGTACGTCCGGAGGAGATCTACTTTCTGCGCCGGCTTAAGTTTAAGCCGCCCTACGTTCGCCACCGCCCCGAGAATTGTCGGGACTTCTGATCCCTTCAAAAGGCCTCTCCAGGGTCCAAACTTTACCCCCAAGTAGGCCAGCGCGTCCCCCGCCCCGAGCGCGGGAACGCTCTGGCCCAGTACTCGCAGTCCCGGGTCCCTCGCGTACCAGGTTCTGCCCCTTGCGGAGATCTCAAATGCAGCGCACTTCTCCGCAGACAGACTCATCCCGAGTCGCCCGAGGAAGCGCGCTACCATATCTAATTGCAATTGCGCTTCCTTGGCATTTCTGCCTATTAACACTATATCGTCCGCAAAGGCCAGAACCGATACGTTAGCCCCCCCTACAGTCACTCCACGGGTTTTACTGTCGATATCGTCCAACAGCTCATCTATGGCTAAATTGAACAGCAAGGGCGACAGAGGGTCGCCCTGCTTCACCCCGCGCTTCAGTTCGATATCCACAAACCCATCACCCCCCTTAACCGACGTTCGACAACCGGAATACATGCTCTTTATTAACTTTATGATGTGGTCGGGTACTCTCTTCCTGGCTAAAGCTGGACCCAAACATGCATGTGGCACCGTGTCGAACGCCTTAGAGACGTCCAACACTGTTATTACGCCACTCTCGCCTGTTTTCATAGCGTGAAGCGCTTCATTCAGTATAATTATATTAGAACAGCATCCGCTTTCTGCAGTAAAACCTTTCTGCCGCGGATTCTGTTCTACAAACCTACGCAGGCGAGCATCTAAAATGCCAGAGAACACCCGAGCCACCATGGAGCCCATGGTGATCGGCCGCCAGTTCCCGACGTCCGCAGGGTCCTTGCCCTGTTTCGGAATTAGCGTGGTTCTGTTATTCTTCCAACACGATGGGAAGTGGCCCTCCCTCACCAGGACGGTAAAGAGCTCCGACAGGAGCTCCGCCGCCCATGGCTTAGTGAGGTGGTACTTCTTTACGCCGTCGGGACCGGGGGCCGAATCACCACGGACCCTACTTAATCTATCTTTGACTTCCCCCGGGGTTATCGGACCGAAAAACTCTATAATATTAACAGCAGCGACCGCGGCACCACCCCCGGACGCCCACGCGCCACAGGGGCCGGGAGCACCCCAAAGCGCCCCGTACAGTCGCCTGATGTCCACTATCCTCGGCAGGTCTCGCTTCCCCTCGGCAAATGAGAAGTCGCCCCTCACCGCCAGATCCGCGAGCCTCTGCGGGCAGTTCTTGTACAAGTCCTGGCAGCGCGCGTAGGCGAAGCGCTTCCGCGCATCATGGTTCGGAGGCCGCCCCTGACCACGCGCGCGTCGCCGCCCGGCCCCCTCCACCGCCGGCTCTGCTGGTTCGAGACCAGCCCGGCGGACAGTGCCGGCAGGGCGACGCCCGGCGCCGAACCACACCTCGGGCAGCGTCCTCTCCACGAAGGCATCTAACTCCTCTCCCAGCGCACCCGGAACACCACCACCCGCGTGACAGCACCTCTCCAGGAGGGCCCCGGCACCCGCGACGCGGGACGACCGGGGATACCCGCCGCGGCCGACCGCCCCGGACATACGTTCCCGCCATTCCAACAACGTCCCCGCATGGGGATGGCTATAGCTTGACGACCCGGCGGCAGCCGCCGGCGGGTCATCCGCACCGACCAACCCGGGTTCCGCCACACCATCCCGAGCCGCTGGCGGGGACGGCGGCGGATCCGACTCGCCTCCGTCCCCCCCAACGTCACCTTCATCCCGACCAAGCACCGGCATGACATGCACCCTGACCACCGGTGGGGACGGCGGCGGATCACACCCGCCGCCGTCCCCGCCCCGCCGGTCCATTACCGCGCTTTCCACCCCGACGGGAGGAGGAACATCCCTCCCCCCTCGGGGCTGGTCCACGCGGCCTCTTCCCTCTCCCCCACGCAAAACCCCTACGATCTCGGCAGGCCGCGCCCGCTCTCCCCCTTCGGGGGGAGCGAGCGCGCGCCTTCTGTCCGAAATCTGCTTACAGGTCTTTCCCGGGAAGTACCGCTGCAGCTCTTTATTTGGCTGCCTATGATTTTTATAGATTTCATTAAGAGCCCTTAGGCGTTCTATTTCCTCTGGAGTCCATACGTAAGGGCGCCTCCCTGGCAAACCCTCCCGCTGGTACTCCCTAACTCTATTTTCATTTCGCAGCACGGGGTGTTGCCACCTTTCGTGCTGCGAACGTCCTCGCTCCGTCGGGAAAGACCTGTCGCATGCCCCACATGCAAACTCATGCACTAATGCGGGGCGAGGTCCGCCACAGCGATTTTTATGACCGTTCCAGTTATTAAGACCGGGAAAGTCCCGCGTGCACCGGTTGCATCTCAGTGAGATGCACACCTCCCGGTGTTGCTCTTTGAAGTGCTTAACGAGCTCCCTCAAAGTGAGAAAAGCTCTTATTTGGTCACGCCGCAGGCAGACCTCACACCGCGTGTCCCCGTCCCCTAACGGAACGGGGATTACGACTCTCATATTCCTAAGACACGCCAGTCCGTCACCATTGATCCCGTGATCTACAGCCGGTAAACCGGCCACGGGGAACTCGGGATCGGAGTCCCCCGCGTCCGAGGCTAATTCTAAGTTGTCTCTATTCATTGTTTTGATTTTTAAAGCCCTATCTCGACGCTCCGACACGTCTTTAACGAACAAATGGCCAGGTACTTCGGCCCGTCCCGGTCCCAGATGGGGATTCCGTGACCTCGATCCCGCGAGCGTCCCCTGGAGCTAGTCTCCCGGAAACGCATCCAACGCCCACCGGCGGTAACTTCCCGCCGGCATAGGCCCACAACCAGTGCTGCGTCTGTAGCCACCGACGCGCTCCTGGTAGCTCCAAGGTAGGGCGGCGGCGGCTAGCTGCACAGTTGGCACTTGCCTTCGGGGGACAGAAGGTCCCCCGAGAGACTTTAGACTCAGGACGTGGGGGCGTCACTCCCCAAACGCCGGTTAAGCCGGCGCCCCTTCGCTTCGCTTAAGAGAGTCATAGTTACTCCCGCCGTTTACCCGCGCTTGCTTGAATTTCTTCACGTTGACATTCAGAGCACTGGGCAGAAATCACATTGCGTCAACACCCGCGAGGGCCATCGCAATGCTTTGTTTTAATTAGACAGTCGGATTCCCCTAGTCCGTGCCAGTTCTGAGCTGAGCGTTGAATGGCGGCCGAAGAGGACGACCAAGACGGCGCAAACCGCCAAGGAAGCCTCGCAGCAAGGAAGATCCGCGGGAGGCCAAGGCACGGGACCGAGCTCGGATTCCAACAAGCACAACCGAGATCGCGCCTGCGTTCACCTCGCCCAGGCCCGGCACGTTAGCCAAACCCGCTTCCCTAACAAGCCCGACGCGCCCCGCTCCTCAGAGCCAATCCTTATTCCGAAGTTACGGATCCAATTTGCCGACTTCCCTTACCTACATTAGTCTATCGACTAGAGGCTCTTTACCTTGGAGACCTGCTGCGGATATGGGTACGAACCGGCGCGACACCTCCACGTGGCCCTCTCCTGGATTTTCAAGGTCCGAGGGGAAGATCCGGACACCGCCGCAACTGCGGTGCTCTTCGCGTTCCAAACCCTATCTCCCTGCTAGAGGTTTCCAGGGAACTCGAACGCTTATACAGAAAAGAAAACTCTTCCCGGATCTCCCGACGGCGTCTCCAGGTCATTTTGGGTTACCCCGACGAACTCTCTTGCGAGGGCCCGAATTGTATACGGTTCCGCTGCCGGGTTCCGGAATAGGAACCGGATTCCCTTTCGCCCGACGGGTGTGCGTCGTAATTATTATGATATTACACTGTTGACTAAGACACCGTCATCAACATAGGATTTCTCCTAGGGCTTAGGATCGACTGACTCGTGTGCAACGGCTGTTCACACGAAACCCTTCTCCACGTCAGTCCTCCAGGGCCTCGCTGGAGTATTTGCTACTACCACCAAGATCTGCACCGACGGCGGCTCCAGGCAGGCTCACGCCCAGACCCTTCTGCGCACACCGCCGCGACCCTCCTACTCGTCAGGGCTTCATGACGGAAATTAAATCTCCGCCGCACTTGCCACTGACGGCAGAGTATAGGCGCGACGCTTCAGCGCCATCCATTTTCAGGGCTAGTTGCTTCGGCAGGTGAGTTGTTACACACTCCTTAGCGGATTCCGACTTCCATGGCCACCGTCCTGCTGTCTTAAGCAACCAACGCCTTTCATGGTATCCCATAAGCGTCGACTTAGGCGCCTTAACTTTGCGTTTGGTTCATCCCACAGCGCCAGTTCTGCTTACCAAAATTGGCCCACTTGGCACTCTGATCCGAAATCTCGTGGCTTCACCGTTCAAGCAAGCCAGAGATCTCACCCATTTAAAGTTTGAGAATAGGTTGAGGTCGTTTCGGCCCCAAGGCCTCTAATCATTCGCTTTACCAGATGAGACTCGCATAAGTTCTTAGAACACGCGAGTGCCAGCTATCCTGAGGGAAACTTCGGAGGGAACCAGCTACTAGATGGTTCGATTAGTCTTTCGCCCCTATACCCAGTTCCGACGATCGATTTGCACGTCAGAATCGCTACGGACCTCCATCAGGGTTTCCCCTGACTTCGTCCTGACCAGGCATAGTTCACCATCTTTCGGGTCCCAACGTGTACGCTCTGGGTGCGCCTCCCCTCGCATTGAGAACGAGACGCCCCGGGAGTGCGGGACCGCATCGTGACGCGGCCCATCCTCCCTCGGTCGGCACTGGGCCGACCTTCACTTTCATTACGCCTTTAGGCTTAATATAGCTCCCAATGACTCGCGCACATGTTAGACTCCTTGGTCCGTGTTTCAAGACGGGTCCTGAAAGTACCCAAAGCAGTAGCGTCGCCGACCGGTATCATAATTTAATTAAGAGCCAGTCCCAGGACACCGCCGACCAACAGCTGGCCAGGCCCGGTGACGGCGCTAGGTCCGTACATCCGGGAAAACACTGACCTCGCTTGCGGCGGGCCGGACGCAGTTCGAATATTTGCGGCCCGATACCGTGCGAGTACCGCCGAGCAGCCGGCCAGACAACCGGGGGTCTGCCACACGACGCCGTAAAGCGTGACGCATGACAGGCTCCCACCCGAGTCGTAGGCCGACACCCAACGGGTCGCGACGTCCTACTAGGGGAGAAGTGCACGCCGACGAGACCCGGCAATAAAACAATGCAGACGCGTGCCAAAGAACCGAAGTCCCCGGCATCGCGAGCCGCACACGTACCAGGCTCGCTGACGATGAATCTCCCCATTCGATCTTTTGGGTTTCTCAGGTTTACCCCTGAACGGTTTCACGTACTCTTGAACTCTCTCTTCAAAGTTCTTTTCAACTTTCCCTCATGGTACTTGTTCGCTATCGGTCTCGTGGTCATATTTAGCCTTAGATGGAGTTTACCACCCACTTAGAGCTGCACTCTCAAGCAACCCGACTCTAAGGAGAGATCCTCCCGAAGCGCTTCCCGGTCACTACGGGCCTGGCACCCTCTACGGGTAATTGGCCCCATTCAAGATGGACTTGGACTCGGGCATACGCCTCGGGATGAGTGGATCCTCCCAAACACTACATTTCCCAGCGACAATGCCGCGGGATTCAGTGCTGGGCTCATTCCTGTTCGCTCGCCGCTACTAAGGAAATCCTTGTTAGTTTCTTTTCCTCCGCTTAGTAATATGCTTAAATTCAGCGGGTAGTCTCGCCTGCTCTGAGGTCGTCAAAGTCAATTTTAGACTGAAGATTATTTCAGAGATCGATTTATACGCGCCGCCGACCGAGATCAACCGTAACGGATGGCAACAGCTCCGGTGCACAGAGAGAGATCTCACCTCGTTCGATGATCCTCCGTCGTCGTGTTCACTGCTACTTGTGTTGCGGCTGCTCGTTTTGCAATATTCTCATGGAATGAGAAAATCAACGGAACCAACCAACACCGCGGCAACGGCTACGCAGTCGCACCTGTCCTTTTTGAAACTACAAGTAGCCCAGGGACTCGATCGACCGGCCGTGGCGGTTAGCGCAGAACACGAGCGAGAATCGCTCTCTCTCTCCGGCTCCATATCATGAAGCTTTGTGCCACCACGCACACACTCGGTACGACACGCATATCTCCAAATCTTCTATAATCTCATTGACGCGACGGACGGATACGCAACACACCCAACTAAAAGAGCGTTTTAATATCCGCGCTGCATCGCTGTCGGCTCGAAAGAACCACGCGCTCGACCCAGGGTATTGCCGGGCGGAAGGGAGAAGAAGATATATGGTCATCATCCTCTCTCGCGTTGAGAGACTGAGAGGTGCTGCTTGCTATGCACAACGGATGAAAAAATGCCGATAATACCGCAAAATTTTTCAATTCAACGATTGTTGCTCTGCAAGTCACACGACGCTCTCAAACACTATTTTTAACGTGTTGATGATTTTTATCAGGCTCCCCACACCTTCCCGCGCCGGCCTTCGCCGGAGGTCCGCAGCAGCTTTGGTAACTTCGGCCGCAATATTATTTAAGACGACGCCGGGGGCTTCGGCGCTTTGCCGGAAGGTCCCTCGACGAGCGTCCACAAAGCTCGCCTTATATATCACAAATATAAGCAGTTGTTGTCGTAAAAACGACCCTCAGCCAGGCGTGGTCCGGGAATTGTATCCGAGAACCGCAATGTGCGTTCGAAATGTCGATGTTCATGTGTCCTGCAGTTCACAAGTTGACGCGCAATTAGCTGCGTTCTTCATCGACCCACGAGCCAAGTGATCCACCGTTCAGGGTAATCGTATGTGTTATTTTTCAATTTTTCAATATCGACCACATTGTACCAGCGGGAACGAGCGCGCGTGTTAGGCGCACCCGAATTCGCCGCGACAAAATGTTTCGCGAGTCCGCCCTTACTCTAATAAGCGCGCGACTCGCGAGTCGTCAGGTCAGGGGTGTGTCAGATGATATTTCTCTGCACACACACGCACACATCACGACACGGTCGCGCCTTGCGACGGCCACCGGCGAGAAGTCACGTGACCGCGACAACGAGGCCAATCGAGAAGTGGTCGGTTTTTCGATTAAGCTACTATACACCCCACCCCA
>CAXFZK010000232.1:0-2500 GCA_964007305.1 Netelia melanura
TGGTTTTCGGAACCCCGAGGTAATGATTAATAGGGACAGATGGGGGCATTCGTATTGCGACGTTAGAGGTGAAATTCTTGGATCGTCGCAAGACGGACAGAAGCGAAAGCATTTGCCAAAAATGTTTTCATTAATCAAGAACGAAAGTTAGAGGTTCGAAGGCGATCAGATACCGCCCTAGTTCTAACCATAAACGATGCCAGCTAGCGATCCGCCGAAGTTCCTCCGATGACTCGGCGGGCAGCTTCCGGGAAACCAAAGCTTTTGGGTTCCGGGGGAAGTATGGTTGCAAAGCTGAAACTTAAAGGAATTGACGGAAGGGCACCACCAGGAGTGGAGCCTGCGGCTTAATTTGACTCAACACGGGAAACCTCACCAGGCCCGGACACCGGAAGGATTGACAGATTGATAGCTCTTTCTTGATTCGGTGGGTGGTGGTGCATGGCCGTTCTTAGTTGGTGGAGCGATTTGTCTGGTTAATTCCGATAACGAACGAGACTCTAGCCTGCTAAATAGGCGTACATTCTGGTATCTCGAAGGCCTCCCGACCTTACGGTCGGGCTGGTTTTTACTACCGACGTACAAACAAATCTTCTTAGAGGGACAGGCGGCTTCTAGCCGCACGAGATTGAGCAATAACAGGTCTGTGATGCCCTTAGATGTTCTGGGCCGCACGCGCGCTACACTGAAGGAATCAGCGTGTCTTCCCTGGCCGAAAGGCCCGGGTAACCCGCTGAACCTCCTTCGTGCTAGGGATTGGGGCTTGCAATTATTCCCCATGAACGAGGAATTCCCAGTAAGCGCGAGTCATAAGCTCGCGTTGATTACGTCCCTGCCCTTTGTACACACCGCCCGTCGCTACTACCGATTGAATGATTTAGTGAGGTCTTCGGACTGGTGCGCGGCAATGTTTCGGCATTGCCGATGTTGCCGGGAAGATGACCAAACTTGATCATTTAGAGGAAGTAAAAGTCGTAACAAGGTTTCCGTAGGTGAACCTGCGGAAGGATCATTAACGTATCGTAATCTCTTTGCGAATAATGCAATGCAGAAAAATAATGAAAGTATATGAAAATAAATAATAAAATTAATGGGACATTGAGAAAATAGTGGGACGCTGCCGCGCCCGTATTTGGTCATATGTACCCAGGTATTTCGGATCATTTGGAGAAGGCCGGTATTTCTTCGAGAGATGCACGCGAGCCTTCTCAATGATTGACGAATTTCGAACGAGGGTTTCGTCGAGCGATTGTGGTTGGGATGGATGGCGGGCGTCGTCGAGCGCGCGCCCGTTGCCTCCTCCATCCTCGTGTAATTTGGGAACCCCGATGGCCAGCAGTCAGAGATGGTGGTAAAAAGCAGTTTGTGCGACTTGGGCAGCCTATGAAAAAGTAGCAATATATAACGGGCAACCAGGGATGATGAGCTCCCGAAGCCGTTTCATTGTGAAAGGGAGAGAGGAAATCTCGTGGCAAAAATATATATTTGTTCCGAGTCTTCCGAGGCTTTTAAATGAAATTTCGCCCAGAAAGTTGAGCGCGCGCAAACAAAATTTTGAACGTATCGGAGCCTAGATCAAGCGAAAACCCCCGCCTCGCTTGGGGTGGGGTGTATAGTAGCTTAATCGAAAAACCGACCACTTCTCGATTGGCCTCGTTGTCGCGGTCACGTGACTTCTCGCCGGTGGCCGCCGCAAGGCGCGACCGTGTCGTGATGTGTGCGTGTGTGTGCAGAGAAATATCATCTGACACACCCCTGACCTGACGACTCGCGAGTCGCGCGCTTATTAGAGTAAGGGCGGACTCGCGAAACATTTTGTCGCGGCGAATTCGGGTGCGCCTAACACGCGCGCTCGTTCCCGCTGGTACAATGTGGTCGATATTGAAAAATTGAAAAATAACACATACGATTACCCTGAACGGTGGATCACTTGGCTCGTGGGTCGATGAAGAACGCAGCTAATTGCGCGTCAACTTGTGAACTGCAGGACACATGAACATCGACATTTCGAACGCACATTGCGGTTCTCGGATACAATTCCCGGACCACGCCTGGCTGAGGGTCGTTTTTACGACAACAACTGCTTATATTTGTGATATATAAGGCGAGCTTTGTGGACGCTCGTCGAGGGACCTTCCGGCAAAGCGCCGAAGCCCCCGGCGTCGTCTTAAATAATATTGCGGCCGAAGTTACCAAAGCTGCTGCGGACCTCCGGCGAAGGCCGGCGCGGGAAGGTGGGGAGCCTGATAAAAATCATCAACACGTTAAAAATAGTGTTTGAGAGCGTCGTTTGACTTGCAGAGCAACAATCGTTGAATTGAAAAATTTTGCGGTATTATCCGCATTTTTTCATCCGTTGTGCATAGCAAGCAGCACCTCTCAGTCTCTCAACGCGAGAGAGGATGATGACCATATATCTTCTTCTCCCTTCCGCCCGGCAACACCCTGGGTCGAGCGCGTGGTTCTTTCGAGCCGACAGCGATGCAGCGCGGATATTAAA
>CAXFZK010000232.1:5000-7500 GCA_964007305.1 Netelia melanura
CCAAAATGACCTGGAGACGCCGTCGGGAGATCCGGGAAGAGTTTTCTTTTCTGTATAAGCGTTCGAGTTCCCTGGAAACCTCTAGCAGGGAGATAGGGTTTGGAACGCGAAGAGCACCGCAGTTGCGGCGGTGTCCGGATCTTCCCCTCGGACCTTGAAAATCCAGGAGAGGGCCACGTGGAGGTGTCGCGCCGGTTCGTACCCATATCCGCAGCAGGTCTCCAAGGTAAAGAGCCTCTAGTCGATAGACTAATGTAGGTAAGGGAAGTCGGCAAATTGGATCCGTAACTTCGGAATAAGGATTGGCTCTGAGGAGCGGGGCGCGTCGGGCTTGTTAGGGAAGCGGGTTTGGCTAACGTGCCGGGCCTGGGCGAGGTGAACGCAGGCGCGATCTCGGTTGTGCTTGTTGGAATCCGAGCTCGGTCCCGTGCCTTGGCCTCCCGCGGATCTTCCTTGCTGCGAGGCTTCCTTGGCGGTTTGCGCCGTCTTGGTCGTCCTCTTCGGCCGCCATTCAACGCTCAGCTCAGAACTGGCACGGACTAGGGGAATCCGACTGTCTAATTAAAACAAAGCATTGCGATGGCCCTCGCGGGTGTTGACGCAATGTGATTTCTGCCCAGTGCTCTGAATGTCAACGTGAAGAAATTCAAGCAAGCGCGGGTAAACGGCGGGAGTAACTATGACTCTCTTAATACTCCCTATGAGTTGTAACTATGACTCTCTTAAGTGAGTAGGACGTGTTTGGTGTTGCTCCGTATATAGACGAGGAATTAGGTGGGAAATAGTGCAGTATAAATAGAAAGTTGGGTATCAGTGTGCTCAGTATCGCGGGGAGAAGGGGCGGGTGTGGAGAAAGTGGTGGTGACGAGGCTACTGGAGAAGCAGTGTGTGAAAATAGAGTAGGTGCTAGAGAATCTGTAAGGTGGGAACAGCTGATCGGGGAGGCCATCTTTGGAGGCGACGAGAGCGCCAACCTAGTGGCGGAGCCGAGAACCGTGTCCGGGAAAGGTAGGATAACAACAGTGGACGAAAGGACGGCAGCAGTCCTGGTGAACTGCAGTCGGTAAGGCAGGAAGGAAAGGAGACTTCCACCTGTGGAAGTGGGAGGAAGGCGGACGTGTGACGGCAGTCGGTAAAGACGGGATCCGACTAGGCAAGTGTTGAGAATACCGGCAGATAGGGAGTCGGCAGTCGGCAAAGACGGGATCCGACTAGGCAAGTGCCGAGAATACCGGCAGAGAGAGAGGAGGACTTGAGAAATTGGCCGAGGTGAGGAGCAGGTAATAAAGAGGCCGCCGCGTCGGACGCTGTAGCGTACTATCTCCTGCCGGCAAGGAAGGGAAAGTAGGCGCCAGAGGCGACACGGGAGTAAGATAGAAACGAGGATTGAACGGGAGAAGGAGGGATAGCCATGAACCAAGCAGGAGCCAAGCGGGATGAAGTGGGAGGGGGAAGTACGCCACAGGGGAAGTGGAAGCGCGGTACAGGCGACCGGGGGGGAATGCGGGAGAAGGAGGGAGGGGAGCGGGAGAAGGCCCTACCGCTAACGCTTGAGGAGGTTAAGGCCATGGACATAGACGTGAGCGGGCACCTGTACGGGTTGGAGAACTCGAAGCCGGTAGCGGAGACAAAGGCACGGTCGGAAGCGATCCGGTCGGCAACGCAGGGGATAATGACAGCATATCATAGGATTGCGAAGGCGTACACGGAGCTGGCGGCATCGATGGAAGCGGCAAAGTCAACGGAAGGGGTAATAGGGAAGAAACTGGAAGAATTCCTAGAAAGGTCGAAGAGACGAGAAGGGCGCATGCTGGACAGCTTCATGCAAGCGAGCAGAGGAGACATGACTCAGCTGATGGAGGAGGTAAGTCTTTGGAGTGACCCGGGAGAACCTGGCAGTGTCGACAATAACAATAACATGGAGAGGGATATGGTGTAAGGAATCGGAGAACATCTTAAGGAAGCTGGGAATCCCCCCGATGAGGATGAGGGGACTAACAACGCGAGTTCTGCAGGGTTCCCACACCAACTTCAACAGGTTTAATGGAATGACGACGGTTAGGGGGAATGGGAGGAGACCGTGGCAGTCGACCCAGGGGGGGCGGAGTTGAGGTCACGTTCAGGGATAAGAAGCGCAGGCAGAGCCGAAATGAACCTAAACCGACGGACTCCGACACCCACAGGTGTGCATGGGCACAGGGGAACCCGAAATGGGGGGGGGGGGAAGGGATGGCAATTAAGGATAGAAGGAACTGGCAACCTCAGAGCAATGAGCTGGGCAACGGAGAAGGATGGAGGAAGCTGGAAAGGGTGTGGAATACACGTGACCACAAAACGGCCTGTAACTCGGAAAGGGGGGGTCGGGGCGAGGTTCCTTTCAAGGACACAAAATGCGGGCAGGACCAGAAGGATCGAACACCAGCAGGAATCGACACCGGCCGATGCGCAGGGAGCGGGGGGGACGCGATGAAACCGACAAGAGCAGGCCGTTTGGAGGACG
>CAXFZK010000232.1:12500-15000 GCA_964007305.1 Netelia melanura
GGTCTACGCGCCCGACCAACACTAGAGACGACGCAAAAAAAAGTTGAATTTTTTTTTTTTTTTTTTTTTTCCCTCTCTACAATCAAGTTCAATGCTCTAGAGCAGAACTTCGTGCCGAGTCGGGGCGCGCGTCGGATATACGCCCCGATCGGTCCACGCGCCGTCTTCGAGCCCCGATCGGTCTACGCGTCGTCTCCTAAGCCCCGATCGGTCTACGCGTCGTCTCCGAGCCCCGATCGGTCTACGCGTCGTCTCCGAGCCCCGATCGGTCTACGCGCCGTCTCCGAGCCCCGATCGGTCTACGCGCCCGACCAACACTAGAGACGATGCAAAAAAAAGTTGAATTTTTTTTTTTTTTTTTTTTTTTCCCTCTCTACAATCAAGTTCAATGCTCTAGAGCAGAACTTCGTGCCGAGTCGGGGCGCGCGTCGGATATACGCCCCGATCGGTCCACGCGCCGTCTTCGAGCCCCGATCGGTCTACGCGTCGTCTCCTAAGCCCCGATCGGTCTACGCGTCGTCTCCGAGCCCCGATCGGTCTACGCGTCGTCTCCGAGCCCCGATCGGTCTACGCGCCGTCTCCGAGCCCCGATCGGTCTACGCGCCCGACCAACACTAGAGACGACGCAAAAAAAAGTTGAATTTTTTTTTTTTTTTTTTTTTTTCCCTCTCTACAATCAAGTTCAATGCTCTAGAGCAGAACTTCGTGCCGAGTCGGGGCGCGCGTCGGATATACGCCCCGATCGGTCCACGCGCCGTCTTCGAGCCCCGATCGGTCTACGCGTCGTCTCCTAAGCCCCGATCGGTCTACGCGTCGTCTCCGAGCCCCGATCGGTCTACGCGTCGTCTCCGAGCCCCGATCGGTCTACGCGCCGTCTCCGAGCCCCGATCGGTCTACGCGCCCGACCAACACTAGAGACGACGCAAAAAAAAGTTGAATTTTTTTTTTTTTTTTTTTTTTTCCCTCTCTACAATCAAGTTCAATGCTCTAGAGCAGAACTTCGTGCCGAGTCGGGGCGCGCGTCGGATATACGCCCCGATCGGTCCACGCGCCGTCTTCGAGCCCCGATCGGTCTACGCGTCGTCTCCTAAGCCCCGATCGGTCTACGCGTCGTCTCCGAGCCCCGATCGGTCTACGCGTCGTCTCCGAGCCCCGATCGGTCTACGCGCCGTCTCCGAGCCCCGATCGGTCTACGCGCCCGACCAACACTAGAGACGATGCAAAAAAAAGTTGAATTTTTTTTTTTTTTTTTTTTTTTCCCTCTCTACAATCAAGTTCAATGCTCTAGAGCAGAACTTCGTGCCGAGTCGGGGCGCGCGTCGGATATACGCCCCGATCGGTCCACGCGCCGTCTTCGAGCCCCGATCGGTCTACGCGTCGTCTCCTAAGCCCCGATCGGTCTACGCGTCGTCTCCGAGCCCCGATCGGTCTACGCGTCGTCTCCGAGCCCCGATCGGTCTACGCGCCGTCTCCGAGCCCCGATCGGTCTACGCGCCCGACCAACACTAGAGACGACGCAAAAAAAAGTTGAATTTTTTTTTTTTTTTTTTTTTTCCCTCTCTACAATCAAGTTCAATGCTCTAGAGCAGAACTTCGTGCCGAGTCGGGGCGCGCGTCGGATATACGCCCCGATCGGTCCACGCGCCGTCTTCGAGCCCCGATCGGTCTACGCGTCGTCTCCTAAGCCCCGATCGGTCTACGCGTCGTCTCCGAGCCCCGATCGGTCTACGCGTCGTCTCCGAGCCCCGATCGGTCTACGCGCCGTCTCCGAGCCCCGATCGGTCTACGCGCCCGACCAACACTAGATACGACGCAACAAAAAGTTGAATTTTTTTTTTTTTTTTTTTTTTTCCCTCTCTACAATCAAGTTCAATGCTCTAGAGCAGAACTTCGTGCCGAGTCGGGGCGCGCGTCGGATATACGCCCCGATCGGTCCACGCGCCGTCTTCGAGCCCCGATCGGTCTACGCGTCGTCTCCTAAGCCCCGATCGGTCTACGCGTCGTCTCCGAGCCCCGATCGGTCTACGCGTCGTCTCCGAGCCCCGATCGGTCTACGCGCCGTCTCCGAGCCCCGATCGGTCTACGCGCCGTCTCCAAGCCCCGATCGGTCTACGCGCCCGACGATCACTATAGACGCCGCGAAGAAAACTTGAAATTTAATCATTTTTTCTGTCCTGAAACGGCCGAAGTTCTTTCTTTATTCTATCGCGATGTTACGACGCAATATCTCTGATCTATGATACTTTCTCGTCGCGGTATTCCGAAAGTTGATTGGTCTACATGTAACTTCAATGAATAATCTACATGAGCTCGAGCCTGTCGACACTCGTGTTCACAAAAACAATGTCAAGAAAGTCTTTCGGGCAAGAAACCATTTCAATACGATCGCCAACGACATCAAAAAATTTTTTCCAAATATTTGGCAAAGTCCGAACGTGTACATCGCGCCCGGTCCCGTTCGAAGCTAGTTTGCCCGCCTTGCCGCCGTGCCTAAGACCGG
>CAXFZK010000232.1:22500-30000 GCA_964007305.1 Netelia melanura
ATCCTCGCAGTCCTAAAGCAACAAACTGCCCGGGTGGGACAAGCGGCTCTGGACCACCGTGTGACTTCTATTTCCGCTTTTCTCGTGGGAACAAAATGAACTTTTACAAAACAATGACGATGGTGACGAGGAGTAGTGCGCGGATGGCAGCCCGGCCATCAAGAACATCCAGCGCTGGAGGACCAGGTCACCACGAAGCCGGGTCGAGCACCTGCGGGGCCTCAAGGGTGCGCGCGGCCCCAGCCCAGATTCCTCCCCCTCGTCCATCTCGCGATCAGATCGATTGTTCCCCACGAGGCCCCCAGCGAGCTCGCCCGCGAGGTGGCCTGGAAGGGCAGGTTCTCGGCCTTCGCGCCGTCCAAATTATATTGAATAGGTGCGACAGGATAATAGGGCAACGTGCTGCAGCCGCAAACGTCGCGATAGCGCACAAAGTAGGAGCGAACAACGCGAGTAGAAATAGGCGCGACGAAACCGAAACTCAGCCACCGGTGGCTGCTCGCGACGAAGCGATAGGACCAACACGACAAAACGCGATCGCGAACCCCCACCGAAACCTAGATAGGGCCGACGCGCCGGGCGACGGCAACACCACGGAAGTTAGGGTGCTGCAGCTGAATATGAGGCGTTCAGCTGTGGTAACAGGAGAAGTTCGTGCGCTCACTCGGCAGAAGCGACTGGACGTCCTGTTATTGCAGGAACCATACGTCCGGAAGCAGGGCCAGAGCCACACTTTCTACGGATTAGGAACTGGAATGAGGGTGGCCGCGGTCCGCGGCGAGAAACCTTGGGCGGCTGTGGCCATTTGCAACCCCTCATTCCAGATGGTCTTCGTCTCGCAGCTGAGCACGACACACTGCGTATGTGTGGAAGTGACGGCACCCGGATCCTCGTTCTACGCCATCTCCCATTACTTCCAATGGAAAGATGACATCGAGGATCACCTCAGACACCTCGCTATGGTGCTCCGTTCTCTGAGGGGGAAGAGAATATTAGTGGCGTTAGATGCGAATGCGCGCTCGTCCCAATGGGGACCCCAGAGGACCGACGAGCGCGGAAGCAGGCTCGAAAGACTCATCGAGGAGTTCGACCTGCGAATAGTGAATGACAGTAGCCAGCCTCCAACTTACTGGACGCCACGAGGATCGTCTTTCATCGACGTTACCCTTGTGACGTCACCCATGTCCCAATTCGTCAGGGAATGGAAGGTAAGGGAGGACTGGACGACGAGCGACCACAATGCCGTGGACATCAGGCTTCGCACCCCAAGAACCGCGAGAAATGACCAGCGCTCCGGTTCCGGTCGGTTCAACACTCGTAGGGCCGACTGGGAGCTGTTCGCTGCGACTCTCAGGAACTTATCGGCTGCGAGGCTTGAGGAACTCCCACTCTCGTCGGCAGCGGAGGTAGAGCATATGGCAGAGACTCTCACGAGCGTCCTCACGGACGCTTGCACCGAGTCCATGCCAAGAAGGAAGCACTTTAGGAAGTCCAATCCGTGGTGGACACAGGCACTCACAAACCTGAAAAAGGGAGTGTACAAACGGAGACGCGCGTTTCAGAAGGAAAGGGTCCTGCCCGAACGCCTCGTTAAGCTGCAGCAGTATCGCTCTTCTTTGCGTCTGTATAGCAGGGAGGTGCGAAAGGCAAAACTCGATAGCTGGAGATCGTTCGTTACGTCGCACGGGAACTCGGAGGCCTGGGGATTCGTTTACAAGCAACAGGCTAACAAACTCCGAATTGAGAAAGTGCTCAGCACGATCCGGCATAACGGCACGACCACGATTGACATGAAGGAAACTGCCAGCAGCCTTCTTCAAACGCACGTCCCAGACGACCTGGAAGCAGAGGACACCCCCCAACAAAGGGAAATCAGAGGCCGTGCAAGCATCGCACCAAACTCTCCCGACACCCCACCCTTCACAAAGGGCGAGATCGCGGCGGTTGTCCGATCCCTCAAATGTGACAAGGCTCCGGGACCAGACCTTATCGAGGTCGTGGTTCTGAGACACGCCTTTGCTTCCGTTCCAGATGAAATAGTTAGGCTCTTCAACGGGTGCCTTCAATGGGGCGTCTTCCCCTCCGCCTGGAAGGTAGGTTCCTTGAGAACTCTCCTGAAAGGGGAGGATAAGGACGAGAAGGACCCGAAATCGTACAGGCCAATCTGCCTTCTATCCGTGATCGGGAAACTCTTCGAAAGAATCCTCAAGGGCCGAATCGCAACGACAGCGATGACCCCCGAGAGGATCTCCGCGCGACAATACGGCTTCGTTTCCGGAAAGTCGACGGATGACGCGATCTTTGAGCTGCGGCGAATGGTAGACGCCTCCGAGGAGACTTACACCGTCGCCCTGCTCTTCGATATATCCGGAGCCTTCGACAACGTGTGGTGGCCTCTGGTGCTAGATAGCCTTAGGAACAAGGAGTGCCCGCGAAATATATTCGAAGTAGTCCGGAACTACTTCGACGATAGGAAAGTCCAGATTACGTGGGGGGATGAAGAGGTTTCCAAGCGCGCCACTCGGGGATGCCCGCAAGGCTCTGTCCTTGGCCCGGCATGCTGGAACCTCATGTTCGACGGACTCCTCAGAATCCTCGAGGATATAGTCCCGAACAACTTCGTTGCCTATGCGGACGATCTTCTGGTCCTGATTAAAGGCAACTCGCGTAGGGAACTCGAGGGACAGGGCCAAATGGTCGTCGACACCATCACACGATGGTGCCGGGCGGCCAAACTGGAGCTGTCCGAGAAAAAGACGGAGGCGATCCTCCTTAAAACGCGGTGGGTACGCGGGGCTCCTGTAGGTAGGCGGGGTGGGGAAAGGCCGGACCGCCGTAGACGGGCCCAACAAAAACCCAGCTTAGGAAACAGATACCCGGTCATTAGGGTCGGGAATAGTAGAATTGCGTTCAAGGACAGTGTTAGATATCTTGGCGTCCACTTTGATAAAGGCATGGGTGTTAGAACCCATTGCGAATACCTTAGAAGCAAGACCGCGACGATATTCGGGAAATTAGGGAAGATGGCGGGAGCAGGATGGGGTCTTAGACACAAAGCTCTTAAAACCATCTACAAAGGAGTCTTCGTGCCGGTAGTCGCCTATGGCGCGTCGGGGTGGGCAGACCTTTGTACGAGAAAGGATCTCAAAATCCTTAGAGCGGCACAGAGACGCACGCTTATAGCGGTCGCCTCCGCCTATAGAACGGCCTCATGGCGATCGTTGTGCGTAGTGGCGGGGGCTATCCCCATAGACTTAATTCTAGAGGAACACAGGGCGCGGTACGAAATTAGGGCAGGCAGGGACGCCAGGATAAATAATGTTGTTATCCCGAACGGGGATGACAACGCAGTGCAGCAAATAAAGGGTGAGGTAATGAACATGTGGCAGGCCGACTGGAGATCCTCAGAAAGAGGCCGTACCACTTTCGCCTTCTTCAGGAGCGTTCAGGAGCGGATGGCTGCGAGATGGTTCTCGCCGGACCACTACAGCTCGCAGGTACTCACCGGACACGGGAACTTCCGAGCGCGGCTCGCGTCTCTAGGACTCGTGGAGGGTGAGGAATGCAGCTGTGGGCGGTCGGATACGCCAAGCCACTTCCTCCTCGAATGCCCCAACTTCGATCCGCAGAGAGTAGCTCTGCAGGAGTTCGTCGAGGGGCGGGACTGGCCAGAGGCGGCGCGCCAATTGGTGTCGTCGGCGGGGGCCTTTTCCGTCTTCTCGGACTATTGCCGGGAATCCCTTTGGCTAAAGGGTCTTGAAGCAGCGGAATAAGAGGTAGGACCGGGGGGGGGGGAGGAGATAGAGATAAGTACGCGCGAAGAGGCGGTGTCACGAAATTGCGCGCTGCCTAGTCGGGAAGTTGTCGGACTTTCCGGCGAAAGACGGGGGGGCCCGTAATCTTCGCGGACCACCCTCCCATCACGGCAGCCCAAGACACCGCCGTATAGGAAACACACACACACACACACATACACAAACATAAGCTGGGCTAGTGTTCGGGCGGAACACTGGAGCAGGCCTTCCCGAGGTTCCCCGTGAGTGCACCGGCGGTCGAAACTGCACGCATCGTGATCCTTGAGGTCCCGGTGGGGGTGGATCGAGCGCCGGTGTAGCCAAACTGCTCCTCCACTACGCACGGCCAGTGGAAGCCAAAGGATTTTTCTATCGCCCGCTCCCGGGGCGGTCGGCTCCCGCTACATAGTAGATGGATGATCGTAGCGTATGCCTACAATGGCGAGGTCGCACAGGCCGAGTCTCCTCCGGGAGGCCGACCTTCACATTGAATGTCCCTATCTACTGGCGAGGTGGTTGGCGGAGGGGGCGGCTCGGCCGCTCCGGACGCTGCGTGCTCAGTAATGTTGGATCAGGGTGTTTCGAGAAGCGCTCCTTCCACACCGGGCTCGAAGAGAAAGGCGATAGCGCCCTTGAAGAACGACCCGCGAAGGTCGCCGTTGGAGTCGTCAGGCTCTGTGGTGTGTCCTGGGCCGAGGAGCTTCAAGCGTGCCAGCAAGGGGAAGAGGAGGGCTCTTGATCGGGACCAAGCGGGGGATCGCTCCACGGGGATGGACGGATTATCCGATGCGGATGTCTCCGACAGCGTGACCGAGGCTAGTTTCGCGGTGCCTCCGCGTCGGCGCTCGCTTGATGGGTCTGGGGAGGTTGCGGCTGGCGGTCAGCAAGGGGGATCGGAACGAGAGGGAGCCTGGCAGGTGCAGGTCTCCAAAAATCGGAAGAAGAAGAAGAAGGTCTCCAAGGGTAGGCCGTCCATTTCGGCAGCGAGTTCCTGGGCGCCTTCGCCCTCTAACCGGGGGGGAATCGCGGCTGGATTTGCTGTCCCGGTGGTCCCGAAGGAGGGCTTCGCCGTCCCGGCTGCGGCGTTTGGGCAGGAGGGGCCTCCGAGGCAGGCAACATCGGCGGAGGTGATGGCGCGGGCTGAGCTCCTTGCGGGTGAGGTCAGGGCCATGATGACGGACCCGGTCAACAAGATCGGGAAGTCGGTGGCATCCGTCTTGGAGGAAAAGTTGGCCGGGATTATGTCCCTTCTGGTCGCAACGACCGGGCGGGCCGAGCGTCTCTCGGGCGAATGCGCCGGGTTGCGCACGGCACAAACGCTAGTTGTGCGCCAGCTGGCGAACAGGAGAGTCGATGCTGGGAGGGGTCCGGTTCCGCCTGCTGCCCCCGTGGCTACGGGGTCCGGTCCTCCGGTGTCATACGCTGCGGCGGTTGGTGCCCTTGCGAGGCCTACGCTGCGGCCGGAGGAGGTGCAAAATCTCCTTCCCCCCCGTCGTACTGGGCCGCGGGCCCCACGCGTCCCAACGAATGCGGTCTTGATTAGAGCGACGGAGGGGGTAATGGCGCCGACGGAAGTGAAGGAGCGCCTGAAGGGGCTTGTCAATCCCGGGGAGTCCTCGGTCTGCGTGAGGGGGCTTAGGATTGTTCCGGCTGGGGTCCTGGTGGAGACTCAAACCGAGGCGGAGCTGGAGTTCTTCCGAACTAACGAGGCCATCCGTCAGGGGGGCCTGACCGTCACGGCGCCCGAGGGTCCGCGGCGGAGAATTGGGGTGTTTTCGGTCCCCAAGAGCGAGGAGGATGAGGCGGTTATGACCGCCCTCCGGGCGCAGGCTCTCCCTGCGACGAGTGAGGGCGATTTCCGCGCGGCTGTCAGGCTCGTGCGGAAGATAGACGTGAGGTGGACGCCCAACCGCGAGGCCCACTGGGTCCTAGAGGTCGAGCCCGATGCCGCGACCGCCTTGGTCGCGAAGGGGCGCGTCCTTCTGGGATGGAACTCGTGCGTAGTGAGGGACTTCGTCGAGGCTGACCGGTGCTTCAAGTGCCTGCGCCTCGGCCACTCTTCCTCATCCTGCCGCCAGCGGTCGTTCACGTGCGACTGGTGCGCTGGGAGCGGGCATACTGCGGCGGAGTGCCCGGCACGGGACAGGCCTCCCTGCTGCGTTAACTGCAGGGGGGCTGGCCTGGCGGCTGGCCATAGGGCGATGGATGGCGTGTGCCCGCTCTACCGGGCCGCGCTGGACCGGGAAAAGGCGGCAGTGGCTCGGGAGCGGGCCCGCCCTGGACCGCCGGCAGGTGCAGCCACACAGCCCAGCAATGGCTAGCCAGCCTCCTCCTCACGGGGTGGATGGCGTGCGGGGAGACGTGGAACTCGGTGAGTTTCGTGTCCTTCAGTTGAACTGCCGGCGGTCCAAAGGAGTTATGGCTGAGCTCGGGCAGGTCCTCGTCGAGGACCGCTACGATGCCGCCCTGCTCCAAGAACCCTACCTACGGGCGGGGGGGCATGTGGCGGGGCTCCCGGCGTGGATGCGGGTTTTTCCGAGTGGCGACGGTAAATCTGCCGTTGTCCTCGCCAACGGAACGCTGGACGCGACGGTGGTCGCTGTCCCAGGACCGACGGGGGGTGGGGGCGTGACGGTCTGGGTGCGCGGCGTTCACGGTACTCTGTACCTCAGCTCTGTGTACTGCCGGTACGGCGAGCCTCTCGACAGCTATCTTTACTACTTGGAGTGGGTTTGGACCCAGCTGCGGGGGGCTCCCGTGCTGGCGGGCATGGATGCGAACGCCGTGTCCCACCTGTGGCACTCCAAGAACCGCTTGCGGCGCCAACAGAGCGCCGTGAGGGGCGAGGAGTTTGAGGCCTTCATCGTTGCTCGCGACGTGGAGGTCTTGAACGAGCCGTCCCCGGAGTTCACGTTCGACGGGCCTGCGGGCAGGTCGGACATTGACGTGACTTTGGGGAGGGGTATTGGCCGGGTGTACCGGGTCGGGTGGGAGATACTGCCAGATCTGGTGCACTCGGACCACAACGCGATTTGCGTCACCCTTCTCCGGAGGGATGGCGGTGCCGACCTTCCGCAGCTTGCTCGCAGGTGGCGGACCGTCGGTGTGGACTGGGGGGGCTATGGCGTCGCCCTGGCTCAAGCTGCTGGTGCTCTGGACGGCGACGCGTTGGTGAGGGATGGGCCGGTGGCCCTGGCTGAGGGGATCACGTCCCTGATACAGGGTGTGAACGATACTCGGCTGGGGGCTGCAGGCACGGAGCCACGGAGAAGATCTCGCTGGTGGTGTCGGGAGCTCACCTCGGCGAGGAGACTCGCGAGGCGGGCTCGGGTAGCTGTGCAGCAAGCAAGGCGGAGGGGTGAACCGGCGGAGGTCAGGGAGGGGCTCCGTGTCGCCTATCGTGAGCAGTACCGGAGCTTCCACCGCCTGGTCCTCGGGAAGAAGGAGGCGAACTGGAGAGAGTTTGTCGGGACGGTGGGCAACGTCGACCCCTGGGGAGACGTTTATCGCATCCTTCGGGGCCGGCGAGGTCCGGTGGATATTGGTGGGGTGAAAGTCGGGGAGGCGCTCGCTACCTCTTGGGAGGAGAGCGCTAGGGCGCTGCTCGGGCGGTTCTTTCCGCGGCTCCCTGAGCGAGAGCGGCGTGCCGAGGCTGACCACCCGGTGCCTGATCCCCCGGCCGCAGTTACGCTGGAGGAGCTGAAAG
>CAXFZK010000233.1:0-16545 GCA_964007305.1 Netelia melanura
CACGATGATAATAATATCCATATAGGCACGTCGAAAAGTGACTTTCGATTAATTTATTATAACCGGAAACACGTGTTTCCGCGTCGTTATAAATGTTGTTCTTATTTTATTTTTGTTGTTCCACTCTCCTTCGTTGCTGTCTCGAAGGCGCGATTACAGGCGCGTAAGAAGAAAGTAACGAACGCGTATCGTTCCTCGCGGTAAGATCTCGGCGTTCGATTGATAAATACGTGTTTCGCCGGACGTTTATCGAGTTCTCTCATTATTTATTATTAAGTTTAAGAATCGCTCGCATCCGCGAAACAAGACGGAGAAGATCCGAGTGAGAAAAACAAAATTTTTCTTTTTATTCGTAGGAAAAAAAAAACCCGCAAATAAACAACAAAGATTCGCGTCGATCGTGAGAGACGAGTCTCGTTCGGTTATACCGGAGGTGTACCAGTTTAATTTGTTGTTACGCCCAACAGAAAGAGAGAGAGAGAGAGAGAGAGAGAGAGAGAGAGAGAGAGAGAGGCGAGAGAGAGAGAGAGAGAGAAAAATATACAAACAAATATAAAAATACAAATTCCCGCCAATGTTAGAGTTAGAAAGAAATAAAAAAAAATTGTGCGAGGGAGAAGAAGAAAAATGGGAGGAGGAAAGGAGGGTGGAGCTGGGGGGGGGGGGGTGCAGGAGGAAGAGACATTAGCCGGCGATTCAGGCCGAGACTAACGCGCACTTTTCCTCGACACGTTTCTCTCCCGGTGGCTCTCCCGCCGATATGTACAGAAACTTAAAGATGGCGCTGGTATCGCGCGGGGAGAAAGAAAGAGAGTGGCTCGATGGGGGAGCGGTAAAGGGTGGGAAGGAGGGGGGACAGGAGGTAAAAATGCATGGAAGAGAATCCGGGCACTCAGTCAATTATTTTTCACCTTGCTTGCAATGAGCGGTGGCAAAGTAAAGTTACACGGAATGCATGCACAACACTAGTAGGTATATAGGCAAACGGAACTACATATATATGTAGAAATCCATGGGTATAAATATATACAGGGTAAATTTTGTAAGGTGTCACAGAGTTTATTTTAAGATAAATGGGATCGTTACGAACAAAAGTTACAAATATACATTAGGGATATTTTTAATAGTTTACGAGATATAAATTGTTTAAGTTGGTCCAATGAGAGCGCGCCGAAGAAGCCTTGGCACCGCCCACTCCCTGTCCTAGCAGTCAATGCTCGAGAAATAAAAATCACTGCGTGATAATATAACAAATAAAATTAATTGCTCTGAATTTTGCAACCCTAAATGTAACGTCCTATACTGTACTCTCTCTATGGCTAGAGCAGGAGTGGGCGGGTCCAACACTTCTTAGCGCGCTCTGATTGGACCAACGTTAAAAATTGATATCTCGTAAACTATTAAAAATATAGCTAATGTATATTTGCAACTTTTGTTTGTAACGATCCCATCCACCTTAGAATAAAGTCTGTTTCACCTTATGAAATTCACCCTGTATATATGTGTGTGTGTATCGGGGGAGTGACGCGTTGCAAGGAAGCAAGAGTCTCTCTCTTCGTGGCTTTTATTTTCCCAGGGCAGTCGTACAGTCGTAAGCGTTTTTTTCACCTTATGCTCTCTCTCTCTTTCTCTCTGGCTTGCCCTCCGCTCTATCTCTTCTCTGTGAGATAGAGGAGAGAGTCGACGAGGTGTCGAGGAAACGCGAAGAAAGAGCGCCAAAGTAGCTGGTGCAGTACAGAACCCTCCAGAATTTAGCCGAATGAGTGAGTGAGAGAGAGAAAACGATGGAGAGAGAGAGGGAGAGAGAGAGAGAGAGAGAGAGAGAGAGAGAGGCTCGCTTTCAAGTGTGCTTTCCTGCAGGAGTTTGCACGAAGGGACACCATACAAATTCTCTCTCTCTGCCTCTCTCTCCCCCTCTCTCTCTCTCTCTCTCTCTCCCTATATATATAGATAGCATGTTAGTCGAGGTAGTACAGCTCTTCAAGGGCACGCCACAACAAGGAACGAAGACGACGATAAAGAAGAAGAAGAAGAAGAAGAAGAAGAAGAGGACGAAGAAAATCCCCTCCATCCGGGGGAGGGAGGGCGGGAGGGAGGGAGAGACGCGAGTGCCGACTTCCCCCCTGCCCCGCTTCGCCACCCTCCCTCCCCTTGCCGAGTACCGCGCCGCCGACGCGCCCGAGAACCGGAAAGATTCCCTCGATCCGCTAAGAACGGGCTTCCCAAGGTCCGTTCCCGCGTGCGCTACGATCTACACAACGTACGCCATACGCTCCCTTCGTACTTTTATATACGCGCGCGATGTACCGATATATAAACTGAAAAGCTATATATAGCCATACCTTATACCTTATATATATATATAAACATATGTATATACCCAACAGATAGAGTCGAATTTCAATCGTGTTTAATTTTGCTTAATTAATAAACATTTTCTAATCGCGGACGAAATTTAGAAGAGAGGCAGGAGGAACAAATTTGGAGAAATGTCTTGGCTTTGAGAGAGAGACAATGAGAGAGAACTGTTTGAGCGAGAGACTTGCGAGAAATCTTGAAGTTGGTTTTTTTGTTTGTTTTTGTTTTAATAGGAGTTAAGATTGTTTCAAGATTCAAACTATACGGCACGGACCGTCACCTAACGTCAACGGTACGTATCGGCACGGACGTGACAATTTTAGGGGAATGTCAAGATCGCATCGGCAGGGATCTGTTACGGACCGGCAAAGTATTAGCGAGAGCCTAGGGCTTGAGTCGTTCCGCTATCTTGCTGGCTAATGTTTATGAACGTTTGGAGTGAAATTCATGTTACAAAGTTTTGCCGTATCGGTGCCGGTACGTGACGGTCCGTGTCGTTTAGTCTGAAGGAATCTATAGAAGGAAAATTTCCATTCTGTAATCATTCTACAAAGTCTTTTTTGATGAAAGAAATTTGGAGCCCTTCGGATCTCCCGAAGTCGCGAAGGTAAATGACAAATGTCGACGATCGGCACGTGCGAGGGTTAAAAATTGTTTTCGTTGAAAAAGAGTTTGTGGAGTGATTATGGGTTGGAAATTTGTCGCTGATGAAGATTATGACGTTATTTTGGCTGATATTTGGTAAACTCTAGGAGAAAAAGGCAAAAGACTGGAAATAAGGATTTAGATAGTTGAGGTCGATAAAATTTGAGAAATTCAAAATGAAACTGTGATTTTCTTGTTATACGGGAAATTTGCGATCGAGATGGGCTCCTAGAGCTTGAGAAAGGATTGAAATTGACTGGCCAATTTCCATGGGTATCGCGAAATCTCGAAAAATCGACTTTTGGCGAGGCTGTATCTCCATTCTCGTTCATCCGACAGAAAATTGCACGAATAACATTTTGAAGAGCTCGCCAAGTACTCGACAATCAGCTAAGGATCATCCGGATAGCTCAATTTTTGGGGCCGTGGCGACACTTTGAAAATCGCGTTTTTCAGGACCCACAGGGACCTGCAAAAAAAGGGCTTGGCGATGGGGTCGAATTTTTGTTTACTCCGAAACCCTTTTATTTTACAATATTCGTATTCCGCAGGAAATTTCCGATTCCGAAATGACCCAACAAAGTATTTTCGGACCAAACCAAATTTTGACCCCCCTGGACCCCCCAAAGTTCCGAAAGTAAAATCCAAATTCCAACTATCGGCACCTGCCAGGAGTCAAAAATTTTTTTCCTCCAAAATTGCTTCAATTGGAGGTTCCAGAATCGGAAATTTCCTGCGCAACAAGAATATCCCCATTATAATCTCACTATATTGCAATTTTCCGAAATATTCAGATTTTCGTCTTTTTCACTACCAAATACAAACGACTCAGCATTATAATCGTAACATTCGTGTTAAGCTAGTTTTATCAGTAGGAGCATTAAAATTGTATTTCCGTTTTTTCTCACATTCCAAGTAGACTGAGTGTTTAACTTCATTAAGAAAAGTTGTAGCAAATAAACTAAAGAACAACATACTCAAAATTCAAATTGATCCTACGTAAACTTTATCTGTTATATAATAAACAAAATCATGAATTTTATTTTTCATAAAATTTGTTATAAAAACTAATCGAAGTTTCTTTGATGTCATATAAAAATATGTGCAAAACTTTAAGAAGCTTCATCGACCAAATAATCGAGCTACTCATAGTACAATGTTGCAATATTTAACACGAGCTCTTATGGAAAATTGCAAAAAAAAAAAAATGACGATTTTCAAGAATAAATATCGTGATTTTCGAGTCGATAAAGTTTCCTAAAATTTTACACACATATAACATCAAACAACGTTTCTACAAATTTTCACTGAAATCTAACGGAAACGCTGTAACGATACGACTACCTTAAGGTTGCATCGGACTACAACCTTTATGCGTAAATTCTTACAAGCGCGAGGAAGCGAGTTTATCGTGATAAAAAAAAAGTACTACTATCATTATTATTATTAAATATGTATTATTTAGCGGATCATACACGGTTCGATGTATTTTGATAAGGGTGCTATGAGATATAAGATATGATATATGAGATTCATATATATATATATATATATAGACAACACGGTAGTGTTAATACAATGTACCGCGTATGTACGTCGAGAGACGATAGAGGAAAGGGAACAATACTATGTACAGTGCATAAGTGAACGCACGTCCGGCTGAACGAAGTGACTCTCCATTGCGGACGTTATTGTATAAAGAGAGCCTTCTCCTCTTTTATTGTGTCTACAATGTGTGCGCTCGGGAGCGCCCGAGAGAGTGATCGCGTTCCCTCGCGGTCACACGCGGTCAGCACGAGCGATATCTATGTATATATATATATACAATGATAATAATAATAATAATTTTATCGGTGCATCCACTCTTCTTTCTCCCTTCGCAAGTGCACTAATATATATATAAATATATAAATGTTATAAAGCGCAATTATGATATAAAAATCATAAATTACAATTGAAAATTTACAATTTAATCGGTCTGTTAATTAAATCAAAAAAATCAATCCGTTATGAATCCAATGAAAAAGATGCGATGTGTTGGGGAAATATAAATAAAACAAAAATTCAATCCCATCCACAGAAATTAAAAAAAATGAAATCAATTTTTGTAATCGGACCCTCGACTCCCTTCTCTCCTTTTTTAAAATCGTAATACGATACGTCAATTATATTGCATCGCTGAAATCGTAATTATGATTTAAAAATCATAAATTACAATTGAAAATTTACAATTTAATCGGCCTGTTAATTAAATCAAAAACATCAATCCGTTATCAAACCAATGAAAAAATTGCGATGTGTTGGGGAAATATAAATAAAATAAACCCCAATCGCCCTGTTAATTAAATCAAAAAAATCAATCCGTTATCAACCCAATGAAAAACTTGATTGCGTTGGGGAAATGTAAATAAAACAAAAATTCAATCCCTTTTGACAGAGTGACAGAAATTAGTTAATGAAATTAAAAAAAATAAAATGAATTTTTTTAATCCCCCCCCCCCCCCCCCCCCGTTTTTCAAAATCCCAATACCCGTCGAATCAAACGTGTTGTCAGCGTACGCGGATTACAAATTCACGGGCGCGTTTATTTACCGAAGAAAATCGGCATTAGTCGCAAAAGTGCAATTTCATGCGTGTACGTGTCTCGGGATGTGTGTCTCTCGTCAATTATGTTGCATCGTTGAAGTCGTTACACACGGTGAGCGTCTTGGAAAGGGGAAGTTGGAAGTCGTCGCGTAGTCGCTGTCGTCGTCGTCGGTGCAACGATGGGAGAGGAGGGGTGGGGGATCGGCGAGAGGGAAGAACGAACTGTGTGTGTGTGTGTGAGAGGGAAAGAGAGAGAGAGAGAGAGAGAGCGCGAGGAGACGGGGCAGGACGTAAGAACGGACGGGAGGTGCAGCGAACTCTCCCAAGGCCTAATCCCCACCGCGATGTCCGCGCGTCCGCAGTTCTCCACTCTCGTCCCTCTCCCCTTCGCTCGCCCTCGCTCTCTCGCTCTCTCTCTCTCCCCTTCGCTCGCCCTCGCTCTCTCGCTCTCTCTCTCTCGTTCCTCGCTCTTTCTCGCGAGCTACGCCGATGCAACTGCACCGCAGCGGCAACAGATCGTCGAGACTCTCGTCGAACTATGCAACCGCGAAAAAGAAGACGATACGTCGAGTTTTTTTAAAATCGATGATTTTTTTTTACTCTTCTTCTTATTCTTGTTGGCTTTTACTAAAATATACGAGAAAATATTTGTGGTCAAAGTCGATCTTGATTCAATATAAAAGAAATTTAAAGAGCTAAAAACTTGATATTATAGCGAGAAAGTTTGTCATAATTTTTAATTCTTGTGACAAATAATTTTCCGATAAATTAATCGGTATTTCAATTTTTAATTCGTAAATTTATCAATTAATCAATGTTATGTATATTTATCGATAAATATCGAGCGAGATTTTAAATTGTGAATTTTGTAGGTTTGTTTTTATTGGATTAATGCTCGATGCGAGGAGCTAATGAAATTCGAATCAGGAAATTGAAGGAAATAGCTTCGTCTCTCGTCGTTGCAATGTCTACGAGCGCATCCTGGATCGAACCAACAACTGCAGGTCTCTCTCGGCCTATTTTTAAATCGACGAATCGCCAATCTCACGCGAGATACTGAGATCTCCCTCCTCCTTCCTTTCGCCTTCTTCGCCGATTATCTTCTCTCTGTCTCTCTGTCTCTCTCTCTCTCTCTCTTTCTCTCTCTCTCTCTCTCTCTCTCTATCTCTTCGTTTCTTTTCCTTCGTCCCTCTTCCTCTTCCAATCGCGAGGTTCGCCGCGCAATCTTTTCCTCCATACTCGTTTCTTTCGCACCCCTCTCGCTGTCTTCGCGACTTCTCCTCCCCCTTCCCCGGTTTCGTCTTTGCGAGCGAGCTCATTCTCGCGTGTCTCTCGCGGTTAGAGAAATGAGACAAAAGTCATCGAGAGCGCGTAATGGTCGGGCAATGGAAGAATGCGGGCACGAATGTTAAAATGACGGATGAAAAAAAAAAATAAAATTAAGAGAATATAAATAATAGTAAACAAATATGAGGAAGGAGTTTCAACGTTTCGTCTCTCTCTCTCTCTCTCTCTCTCTCTCTCTCTCTCTCTCTCTTTCGATCCGTTGCAAAAACTTATTTTATTAGACACGCCCAAAATCTGGTGCCAAACTCATACGAGAAATTAATTTTTCTGCAAATTTATCCTCGTTCCCTCTCTCTCTTTACGTTTCTCTGTTCATCTTGATCTTCGCTATTTATATTTTTGTTATTTGGGTTGCGAGCTCGACCGACCGATCGACGTAAATTCAGTTGACAATCTAACGTAAATACAACGAGAGAGCGAGAAAGAGAGAGAAGAAGTCAGAGAAAAAGACAGACGGACAGACAGACAGACGGACAGAGAAAAAGACAGTCAGACAGACAGACAGAGAAAAAAGACAGACAGACAGACAGACAGACACACACACACAGACAGACAATAGATAGACAGACAGACAGACAGACAGACGGAGGGAGAGAGAGAGAGAGAGAGAGAGAGAGAGACTGTTACTTTCAGTGAGTGCAAGCTCTCTCTCTCTCTCTCTCGGACGCGATCTTTCCCTTTTTTTTCTTTCTCTCTTTCTATCTCCCCCTCTTTCTCTCGCTCTCTCGCTCTCTCTCTCTCTTTGAACACTTCGTGGAGATTTCTTTTTTTTTCTCTTTCCTTTTTTTTTTTATCGCCGGACGTCAGTGCCGGCTTGATACGTAACCACGCACGTACGTGAACTTTATTATCCGCGAGCGAGTTCTGGGTCGATTATAATTGGATGTATTTATGATGACACCATATATACAGATATATATATATATGCATAAATATATAAAATGTATTACATACGTATTTATACGCGTATTTTCCGTTCGAGCGAGCGCGCTTTATTCGTATCGTTCAATGTCTCGAATTTTTATGCAAAAAGCAAAAAGGAAGGGGGAAAAAAGTACAATTTTCATTACGTACAATTACATAACGTTTTGTTTTTTTTTCCTCTTGATTTCGTAATTTTTTTTATCTCTTTTTCTCAAGCGATAAAGAGAAAACGATATTTCGATGCGAATATACGTTCCTTTTTGTTTTTTTTCTTCGTCTCGTTCGCAGCTCCATTCTTCTTCCTTCTCGCGGACCGCTTCGCGTTTTATTTTTCACGCCGGTTTCCCACTGCACTGATATCCCCTTTCTCATCCTTGAAACTACGAAGTCACGCGGGGTGACGGGGAGGGGGAGCAGGGGAAGCTTCGCCTACAGCAACTTCCCGTCACGCTCAAGAGAATCGTTCCTCGCTCCTTCGAGGGAGAACTCTATCGCGAAGATATACGAAAATAAAAAAGACAAATGTTTATTTATTTATTTATTTATTTATTTATTTATTTATTTATCTATCTATTTATTTATTTATTTATTTATTTATTTATGTATTTATTTATTTATTTATTTATTTATTTATTTATTTAGTTATTTATTTATTTATTTAGTTATTTATTTATTTATTTATTTATATAAAAAAGAAGAGAGAATTTAACTGAAACCCATCGGCACGAACAGTAGCGAGAGAAACTGTGCCACGTATACGCTAATCGTCGCGTCTCATTGCCGGTGAAAAATCCTCACGTGTTTTCGTTCGCGTGATCGATCGAAAGTGAGAATCGGTTGGGAGCGAAGGTAAATAAATCTTCCCAAAATTTGACGTTTTTCCTCGTAACGACGAGCACGATTGAGAATAATTCGTAAGAAATAATTCGTAAGGAATTAAATTCCTACGAAACAAATTAAATTCGATCGAGTTACGGAAAATCGCGTTTGCCGATTTGCGAAAATCGTTACGACGATTTTTCCATCGATTCGTGCGATCGCGAACCGTCGTGTCCTATTGGTTAGAAGAAGAAAAAAGAAACGATTTAAAAAAAATGCAGTAGCAACGTTTCTGCGATCACTCGCGCGATCGATTCGTCTCGTTAAGGTGATATGACGAGGGCGAGATGGCTAAAAGGATTTCGCTAGACGCGAAACGTTTTCGCCGACAAAAAAAGAGAAGACAAGTTACAAATGAAAAAAAAAAAAAGAGGAAAAGAAAAACAATCTCCCCGAACGACTTGGATACGCGCAGCATCGTGGACGAGAGGCGATCGGCGTGAGCGCGCGTGGCGCACGAATCTCTCGTTCTCTCGTTGCATCGTCGAGTGGCATAAAGCGAGTCGTTTGGCGCGAGTGCTCGATGCACAACGGCGAGAGAGAGAGAGGGAGAGAGACAGAGTGATGAAGAGAAAAAGAGCGAGAAGGAGAGAGAGAGAGGGACGACGACTCGCGAGAACGGTTTCGCGCTCGTGTGCATGCTAGCCATGGCCTAGATAAGACCGCATCGTCGTCGTCGTCGTCGTCGTCGTCGTCGTCGTCGTCAACGACGACGACGTTGAACCAACGGCTACTCGAGTTCGCTGTTTCATCGCGTGTTCGTGCGTGTCTAGTAACAATTTTATATATTTATATATACGCGACGAATCTCGACGATCATCCAGGGAGAGGGGGAGGGGGGGGGGGGGAGGCGGAATTCGACGTCACATTCGGAGGAAAATCTCCAAACGATATGTCGCGAATCTTCGCTGATTTCGTGAAACGATAACAGAGGGAAAAGAAAAAGAGAGAAACATGCGGAGTAAGAAAAACAGGAAGAAGCTACGAAAAAAAAAAAACACATCGAAATCGAGTCAAGTACATTATCGAACGCAACCCGCAGTCATATCTGTTAACTTATGTACTTAAGTTTTATCTTAATTGCAAAAAAAAAAAAAAAATCATTGAAATACAAATATTTTTGCAAAAATCATCCTCATTTTCTTTTATTAATCAAAAACAAAATTTTGTTCATTCTTTTATCTCGAAGCTGCGAATTATCACAGTCGCGTAATCGTTGCGCGGCGATAAATACGAATGTACCCGATATTTTGTTTAAACGAACGATTTATTATTAAAAAGAAAACAACAATGAAACAAAAAAAGCAAATCTTGTCGTTTTTTTATTCGTACTGTTTTTTTTTTGTTGTTTTGTGCAACGGCTGTCGTCGAGTGCCATTTAGCTCGACCGAGAGAGCTGCTCAGGAAAAGAGAGAATAGGAAATCGTATCGACGCGCGGGGATTCCGCCTCTATGAAACTTTTGCTGCGCGACGAGGTCGCGTGCAAATTCACGCTCGCTTCGCCAAAGAACGATCCAACTTGAAGCTTGAAGTACCTTTACATTCAATCTATCTATATATATCTATATATCAATACATCTATATATCTATCTATCAATATATCTATATATCTATATATCACTATATCAATATATCAATATATCAATATATCCCTATATCCATATATCTATATATCGATATATCCATATATTGATATATCTATATATTTATATATCTATATTATATATTGATATATCTATATATTGATATATATATATATTGATATATATATATATATATATATATATATATATATAATATTATATGATATATATAGATATTTATATATCTATATTTGTCAATATATTAATATATCTGTATATCTATATATCAATATATCTGTATATCTATATAGCTATATATCTATATATCTATATATCTATATATCTATATATCTATATATTTATATATCTATATATCTATATATTTATTTATATGTCCATATATCTATATGTGTGTGTGTGTGTGTGTACATGCGTTTATGGCAAAGTCGCGTTAGGGAGGTAAGAGTAATACCAGTGAAACTCCAATAGGACTATGAACGGAGTCGCAGTTCCAATGTGTTGTTGTTGTTATTTTTTTCAATGTTTCTTTTTCCATCGCGACTCCTTTCCTTCTTCGCCTCGATGTGCTTCCACGGCGATGCGCCTGTTGGAAACACCCAAGAGATTCCACCTTTCCCTCAGTCAGTCATAGTCAGTGAATTTTATCTAGGCAAGGCACTCTCTTTCTCTTCCCTATTACTGAATGGACTCGCTTGTCATTGCTATATAGGCATCTATTACTGTATCCCATATATATATATGGGATACAGTAGTAGATGCCTATATATATATATATACAAAGTTTGTACTTTTATAAACGAGAACACTCTCTATCCCGAGAAACGTTATTTTGTGTCGTTTCGATCTACTTTTTCCTTTTTCTTTTTCCTTGAATTTACAAAAAACGGAAAGCAAAATTGTACGAAAATATTTCAATGCTTCTCGATAAGATCCACGTTTCCACGTTGGAATAAATTTCATCGTAACTTTTCTATTTATCCTCGATCGATTGTTTACAATTTTTGTTTTTGTTCTTATTTGACTTTTTTAATGAAATTATCGCTCGTGATTTTAATTACAGTTTTTGTTCCGTTGCTTTTATTTTTCTCGCGCAATCTTCTTCAATGTAATAAAATTAATCTATATGTATTTTTAGTGATGACTTGGGTACGGGAGAGAAAAAATTCGTTCGTTGCACCGTAAGCAACGATCGATTGCGCAAAAATTATAACCGAAGATTATTAACTTCTCGTATTATCTCGTATATTACTGTCTCTCTTTGTTTCGTCTCTCATTCACCGATATATTCGCATCGTCGTGGCACCAGTCCCGGCGCAACGACGATGATAACCTTGCGTCATCATCGTGCCAAAGAGAGAGAGAGAGAGAGAGAGAGAGAGAGAGAGAGAAGGAGAGGAATGCAACGAGGGAGATATTGCACGACGCTGCGCTTATGCGACCACGAATAATAAGGAAAAAAGTAAACGAGTGAGAAAGAGGATTGAAAGAAACAGAGAGAAAGGAAGAGAGAGAGAGAGAGAGAGAGAGAGAAAAGGAGAGAGAGGGTCAATTATCTTAAATACGCAAGAGGCGTGTGATTCATTAAAGAGATAATGAAGAAAATCATTCGACCGATATATTTCCGTGCATTAAGCTTGGCCAGAAAGTAATTGCATTTTTTTTCTAATGGACGGATACGCGTGGTTCCTCTATTGGAAACGCAATTACTTTTTGGCCGAGCGAATATACGTGCACCGGACGAGAGAGCGAGAAAAATAGAAAGAAAAAAAAAATATATATATATATATATATATAGACGGAGATATATATATATATAGACATTGCAATGGAGATCGAACACGAACAAAGTCGGAGAAAGAATGCGTTCCAGATTTCTATGACTCGTCGATGCGGCTAAATCGAAACCGGAAGTGACGAAGACCGAGAGAACGGTGACAAAGAAAGAAATTCTCGTCGCGCGATTCTTTTCTTATCGCTGCGTTTCGTACACATCTTGCTTTGTTTCTTCTTCTTCTTCTTCTTCTCCTTCGTTATCTTCTTCTTCTTATCCTTCTTATTCTCCTTCTTCTTCCTCGTCTTTTTTTTCCTCTTCTGTTTCCCCTATTGACTCGACAATACTCAAGAGCTCGCGCTCGATAAAGAAACAATTACGACGACAACGACGATGACGACGACGACGACGACGACGACGACGACGATTTTTCCAATGACTTCGTTTACCCTCGCGCGCCCGCGTTACATTTTATCCAGGTTATCGCTCGATTCCTCTCCCAAGCTCGTCTCTCTTCCCCGACCAATATCTCGATTCTCTTACTTTCCGTTTCAAAAAGTCGACTCTCCCGCACATACCTACGAAAACAATTTGATAAAAATCCACCCAAAAGAAACGATTATTTATCAAACGCGCAAAACTCTTTATCAATTTTATAAACAATGACAAAATAAAAAAAATCATTATTATCATCAAATACATTTTTTATTTCCACTTTTTCGTATATTTCTTATTTTTATTCGAAGCCCCGGAAGTATCGAGTCGCGGCAAATAAAAGAGCGAACTGTCGGAAGAAATCGCGAGGGTGGACGTTACAAGGCGTTTTACGGGTTCAAACGGAGGCGTTTGGTCTGGATGAATTGTATAAAAATTCGATTGTCTCGTCTCGTTGCGCCAGAATTTATACATTCGATGCTTCTACGAGAGTAGAGAAAAAAATATAATACAGCCCGCTGCGACCAGCCTGTACATGCGCAAACAAACACACACACATACACATATATATATATATACACATACATACATACATACATACATACATATACACACACATACATACATACACACATATATATATACATATATATACATATACATACATATATACATATATATGCGTGTATGTATGTATGTATATATATATATATATATCTGTTCGCACCAAAGTGCACATATAGTGGAGAAGTGCACTATAGCGCATACTCTCCTCTCTGGTCGTGAGACGCATGCGCCTCGTTCGCGATGCACGTGGTGGCGTGCAAGTGTGTCAAGGCGCGACCTGAATTTTCCTACTACTCTCGATGCTTCTCGTCGTCGTCGTCGCTGTCGTCGCGAGCGTGTTTCTCTCACTCTCTCTCTCTCTCTCTCTCTCTCTCTCTCTCTCTCTCTCTCTCTCTCTCTCTGTCCTCCCTTCTCCGTTCCTATTGCACATCTCCCTTCCCCACCTCCACTCTCGTTTGCACTCTTGCTCGGACCGCGAGCGCACAGCGACGGGACTCGCTGTTGCACCGATCCGAGTGCACGCACTCACGCACGCATATACGCGCGCCGATTTTTCCCTCGCGCCATCGGCAAGCGAACGCCTTCCATCTCTGGCGCGTATCCGCGCATTTTTACATATATATATATGTATGTAGAATTGTATATGTGCCGTTTTTTTTTTTTTTTTTTTTTTTTGTAAAAAGCACTTCTCTCACTCGTTTTCCCTCGTACGGTCCAACTATGCTCGTATATGCGCACACGCGAGTTTCACGCGAGAGAACCAACGACCGAGGGAGATCGGTAGCGTTTTACGTGTATATAGCTTGTCGATTACATATATATTGTAGCTGTATATTTACCTATATCTATCTATCTATATATATATATAGATATATATATAATAGATATATTGATATATAGATATATAGATATATAGATATATAGATATATAGATATATAGATATATAGATATATAGATATATAGATATATAGATATATAGATATATAGATATATAGATATATTGATATATTTATAGAGTGATATATTGATATAGGGATATATTTATATATATATATATATATATAGATATATAGATATACAGATATATAGATATATAGATATATAGAGATATAAATATATAAATATATAGATATATAGATATATAGATATACTGATATATAGATATATAGATATATAGATATATAGATATATAGATATATAGATATATATAGATATTTAAATATATAGATATATAGAGATATAGGTATATAATTATATAGATGGACATATAGATATATAGATAGATATATATAGATATACAAATTTATAGGTAGATAGATATGTAGGTATGTATGTATATCGCGAGGTAACACGGATCGCAGTTAGATAGGTGCGTTTAAAAAAAATCGCCCGTTGAAAACGATTTTGTTGCTAATGCGTCTCGTTTCCGGTAGGTCGACGATACATACGATAATTTTGCATTCTTTTATTCACGTTTCCACGATCATAAACGATGTGAAACGCCTATTGGCTCATTAAAGATCGTGAACAAGTTTGTCGATTAACCTAGATTTGTTTTTTTTTTCTTTTTTCAATCTTTTTTCTTTTTATTGATTCAAATAAATCGATCGAAATCGTAAGAATCGTTACGATAATTTGAATTTTTAATACAACGAAGAGGTAAAATGGACGCTACGGGTATTTATCGTAAGGAGAAAATCAAACTGACGGAGCGTAAGGGCAGACACTTTCTCGCAATATACGCGACTAGGGGATGGAGGAAAAGTTTTTCCTTTTTTTGTTTTCGTTCTTTCGGGGTTGGATTTTTCTTTCGAGGCCCAAGGAGACCTTGAACACTCTCGAGCAAGAGACGAGGAGGGGGCAAACGGTGAACGTCGTCGACTATACGTATGTGCGAAAAGAAAGCGAGCTGGGAAAAGTGACGAGACGAGACGGGGGTGTGAGAGGTAAAGGGGGAGGGAAACAAAAGCGATCTAGCGCGGTACCCAGGCAAAGACGCGTATTGATTGCGTTAATGCGTAGGTGGGTGCTGACCTACGCCTACCACATCACGAACAACCAACGGCCCGGTAAGGGTGAGCGAGGGCAATGAGGGGGATGCGAGGAGATTGGGGGTGTTACAGGCCTCCAGGGTTGGTCGAGAGAGAAACAGACGAGTGAAATAGGCCGTGAGTGAGGAGGAGGGAGAGAGAGAGACTGGTGGAAAGAGAGGGAGAACACGTCGCGTCCTTTCAACGACCTTCTTGAGTTCGTCCTACCCCAACCAGACTTCCTTTCCGTCGACAAACACCAGCGCCATCTTCTCACCGATCGTTGTAACATACTCCTCGACGCACCCTTCCCTCACCCTCTTTCTTCATCATCAACCACTGTCGGAGAAGAGCCATTGGCGATATACCGCGTCTCGGCCCTAAGGTTTTCGCAATCTCCACTCTTTTCACCCTCTTTCTCTCTCTCTCGCTCTGACGGTCTTCAACGATGACCGTCTTTCAACCCTCGAGCCGCGGGGCTCTGGTCTAACCGACCTCGTAATTTTGTTCTCGCGCGTCCCCGATCGTCACACACACACACACACACACACACACACACACACACACACACACACACACACACACACACACACAAAGACGGAATAGAGCCAAGAGGGAATCGTCGGGAGTTGTACCAACCCTCGTCACAACTGTGTCGGGCAAGAGGGGGAGACAGAGAGCCACCCTTCGTACCGAATGAAGAGCAAAAAATGGAGAGAGAAGGGTGGGGCGAGGGGGTGGAAAGAGAAAAAAAAACAACGCGACCAAGGTGCCCCCGAAACTTTCGGGCGAAACAATTACATAACGCGCGTATAGGAAGAAAGCGAGAGCTTTTTTTTTATGTCGGCCGATCAATTATTTTCGTGTAAACGAAGGCTCGTGAGAATTTTCTTTACCGTTAAGACTCTCGAGAATCGGTGGGTCAATTACGTTTGCTTTGATCGATCGTTAACGGAGAACGCTTCGAGACGTCGATGATAGAGAAATAATAAGTTTTTATCCGACGATCGAACTTCATCCCTTATCGGCAAGAGGGTGGAGAGTGGATTTTTTTTATTGGGAAATTTTCAAGTACGCAAATAGACGAAAGTCTTTTCGTGCGAATGTAGAAAACGTCGGGACCTTCGACTCGAGCACGCACGAAGATAGAAAAGATATAAATAACGAGAAAATGTCGACGAGATTAGATAATAAAAAAATGAATTAACGATAAGAACGCGATTACGAGGAGGAGAATTTGTTATTTTTTGCCTGTTTTTGAAAATTGCTCGTGGAATCGAGTCGAAGCGCGCATCGTACAAATGCGAACGCGCTAAGGGTGGTCTTCTCTGCGTCGTTGAATCCGAAGTTGTCGAGGTCATGGTACGTCTCGACGTTTCTACGTGTTTCTACGCGAG